>JBBPBX010028162.1:0-17100 GCA_038048925.1 Garcialebias charrua
TCTTTCAGCTGTTTGTGTTTAAATTCTATCCGTTTTTTGTGCTTACATTCTGTCAGTTGTATTGTGATTACATTCTGTCAGCTGTTTGTGTTTACATTATGTCAGCTGTTTGCATTTACATTCTGTCAGCTGTTTGTGTTTACATTCTGTCAATTGTTTGTGATTACATTCTGTCAGCTGTTTGTGTTTACATTCTGTCAGCTGTTTGTGTTTACATTCTGTCAGTTGTTTGTGATTACATTCTGTCAGTTGTTTGTGATTACATTCTGTCAGCTGTTTGCGTTTACTTTCTGTCAGCTGTTTGTGATTACATTCTGTCAGCTGTTTGTGTTTACATTCTGTCAGTTGTTTGTGATTACATTCTGTCAGCTGTTTGTGTTTACATTCTGTCAGCGGTTTGCGTTTACATTCTGTCAGCTGTTTGTGTTTATGTTCTGTCAGCTGTTTGCATTTACATTATGTCAGCTGTTTGTGTTTACATTCTGTTAGCTGTTTGTGTTTACGTTCTATCAGCTGTTTGTGTTTACGTTCCGTCATCTGATTGTGTTTATATTCTGTCAGCTGTTTGTGTTTACGTTCTATCAGCTGTTTGTGTTTACATTCTGTCAGGTGATTGTGTTTACATTCCTTCAGCTGATTGTGTTTGTATTCCGTCAGCTGATTGTGTTTACATTCTGTCAGCTGATTGTGTTTACGTTCCGTCAGCTGTTTGTGTTTGTATTCTGTCAACTGTTAGTGTTTACATTCAGTCATCTGTTTGTGTTTACATTCTGTCATCTGTTTATGTTCACGTTTTGTCACTTGTTTGCGATTACATTCCGTCAGCTGATTGTGTTTACATTCCGTCAGCTGATTGTGTTTACATTTTTTCAGCTGTTTGTTAAGGGTGTAACGGTATGCTAAAATCCCATTTCGGTTCGGTTCAATTACAAGGAGGACTCGGTTCGGTTTATTTTCGGTACAAAAAAAAAAAGACAAAATAAAGACTTACAAAATGTTTATTTTGAAAATATGCCAAAAATACATTTGTATTGTATTGTAGTAATAAATAAAAGTGACCCATTTGGATGATATTTTAAATAAACAGCACTCTACAATAAATAAACTATATTAACAATAATAAAAATCTTAATAAATACAATAACAGTCAGAACCAGAACAATAAGCAGCAACAGACTGTTTACAGTCTAACTAATCAAGTTTTTGTCCAGTAGCAGCAGTGTGGCTGTATTTGTCCTCATTACTCACAACCTCTTCTTGGTGGGACAGGTCCTGGAACAGTTCAGAGTTCAGTTCAGTCATCACACACTTCTTAGCTGCAGCAGGTGATCTCTGGTGGATGTCTGTCCCTGAAGTGGAAGAGAGATGCTACCTCTGTCCAAGACGAAATAAAACACAGAGGTAAAAAAAATAAGTTAATAAGATTATGATTTTAAATAATAATAAATAAATTATAAATAATAATTATAATAAAAGAACAATACCTCTTGAACGGTTGAATCTCCCACTCATCATCAGGGCGTCAGCTCCAGGACTTGTTGACGTCAGTTTTAGTTTTTTCATAAAGAGCTGAACTTTTTGACTGAAGTGTTGACATGATGGATGTCTCGTAGCGAGGATCAGTAACTTTAAAGCCTGTGCATAAACAACATTCAGACTTAGATTCAAAGATTTAAAAACTCATACAGTTTGCGTTATTGCTCTGGACCGACCTGAATTACCTGATGAAGTAATTTTTAAGCAGCTGTTGTTGTTAGCGCTGTTTGTAACAAGCTGAGTGCTTTTCTTCGTTCACGTTCGGATGAAGTAGTTTCCAGCGCGTTCACGTTAGACGTGTTGCTGCAGATCCAGTCTTGTAAAACAACGTCCACACAGCTTTGAATGTGCGCTCGTCAAAAAAGCCATTACGTTCCCAAACAGAAGACAGCACACGACATGCTAACGGCTAAATGCTGCGGGTGCTTCGCATAATAGCTCCGTGCTGAAACGCGCCCAGGAAATTTAGTTCCGCGGTGCATATATTCCCCCGTTAATAACGTTCAATGAGTGAAAAAATAACCGAAACGGTACGCAGGTGGACCGAACCGAACGTGCTGTACCGAAACGGTTCGTACACCCACTTGTACCATTACATGCCTACTGTTTGTTTACATTCTGTCATCTGTTTGTGTTCACGTTTTGTCACTTGTTTGTGTTTACATTCCGTCAGCCGATTGTGTTTACATTTTGTCAGTTGCTTATGTTTACATTCCGTCAGCTGATTGTGTTTACATTCCGTCAGCTGATTGTGTTTACATTTTGTCAGCTGTTTGTGTTTACATTCTGTCAGCTGTTTGTGTTTACATTCTGTCAGCTGTTGGTGTTTACATTCTGTCAGCTGTTGGTGTTTACATTCTGTCAGCTGTTGGTGTTTACATTCTGTCAGCTGTTGGTGTTTACATTCCATCAGGTGTTAGTGTTTACATTCCGTCATCTGTTTATGTTCACGTTTTGTCACTTGTTTGTGTTTACATTCTGTCATCTGTTTGCGTTTAAATTCTGTCATCTGTTTGTGTTTACATTCTGTCATCTGTTTGTGTTTGCATTCTGTCATCTGTTTATGTTCACGTTTTGTCACTTGTTTGCGTTTACATTCTGTCATCTGTTTGTGTTTACATTCTGTCATCTGTTTATGTTCACATTTTGTCACTTGTTTGCGTTTACATTCTGTCATCTGTTTGTGTTTACATTCCATCAGCTGATTGTGTTTACATTCCATCAGCTGATTCTGTTTACATTTTGTCAGCTGTTTGTGTTTACATTCTGTCAGCCGTTTGTGTTTACATTCTGTCATCTGTTTGTGTTTACATTCTGTCATCTGTTTGTGTTTACATTCCGTCATCCGTTTGTGTTTGCATTCTGTCATCTGTTTATGTTCACGTTTTGTCACTTGTTTGCGTTTACATTCTGTCATCTGTTTGCGTTTACATTCTGTCATCTGTTTGCGTTTACATTCTGTCATCTGTTTGTGTTTACATTCTGTCATCTGTGTTTGCATTCTGTCATCTGTTTATGTTCACGTTTTGTCACTTGTTTGCGTTTACATTCTGTCATCCGTTTGTGTTTACATTCTGTCATCTGTGTTTACATTCTGTCATCTGTTTATGTTCACATTTTGTCACTTGTTTGCGTTTACATTCTGTCATCTGTTTGTGTTTACGTTCCATCAGCTGATTGTGTTTACATTCCATCAGCTGATTGTGTTTACATTCCATCAGCCGATTCTGTTTACATTTTGTCAGCTGTTTGTGTTTACATTCTGTCATCTGTTTGTGTTTACATTCTGTCATCTGTTTGTGTTTACATTCTGTCATCTGTTTGTGTTTACATTCCATCAGCTGATTGTGTTTACATTCCATCAGCTGATTCTGTTTACATTTTGTCAGCTGTTTGTGTTTACATTCTGTCTGCTGTTTATGTTTACATTCTGTCATCTGTGTTTGCATTCTGTCATCTGTTTATGTTCACATTTTTGTCACTTGTTTGTTTTTACGTTCCATCAGCAAACACTGGTTCCTTTAAATGTAAATGAATTGGGCTGGGACAGCCTGGGTTAGGGTGTGAATTTGCACGCCATACACATCGTTGTGATGTGTCAAATTCCCTCTGACATTACTGATAACCACACTCCAGTCTGGTAGGTGGCGGTAAATGCACCTTAAGTTGGTTGCCAGCCGCCATTAAAAACCAAAAGAAGAAGAAGAAGATGGGACAGCCTGGTTCCAGAACCGATCAGCTGATCACCTGTGTTTGTCAGGTAGGCGAGTCTCCAGGATGCCGGTGGAGATGTTCCAGATGTAGACGGCTCCATCAGCTGATCCAGCTGCCAGGTAGCAGCAGTCGGGGCTGCAGAGACAAAACATGTGGCTAAAACGTGCAAACTCATCCGACCAGAACCGTCCCAAACTTTTACTGCAGCGGCAGTGTGCTTCCTGTCTGTGAGCTGAACACAAAGCATGCAGGCACTACTGTTGTCATGGAAACTGGCTCTTGGTGCTGGTCAGAGTCAACAAGCGGTGAAACACAGAAAACCAGATCATCAAGTGAAGATCTGAGCAGAACCACCAGATGAGTTTTTAAAGTCTTTAAACCCCAGGAGCTACCTGAGGTGTTGGAGGTTCTGTTCATCTGACCCAAAGATCAAAATCATGCAGATGAGGAAGACTCTGCTTGCAGATGAGGAAGACTCTGCTGTTGGACCAGAACCTCCCAGACTGACAGGAAACTAAAAACATTTTAGATTTAATTTGTAAACCAGAAGACTTTTCAGTGGACTCAAAGTCCAGATCTGGACCTGAAGGATCTGAGATGTAAACCACCAGAGGCCTGTTTGTCCCTTTCAGGTTTATGTAGAATAAAAACATTCCAGCTCCTTAAGAGTTTAAATTTGTTTACAGAAAATAAAATAAAAATAATAAAACTCATTATCAACAACATTCTGGTCTTGTGGAAGATTCCAGCTGTTCTACACCCTGGATCGTCTCTCCTCGATGGGAGACACTAATGCACCCCCATACCATCAGGGAGGCAGATTTTGAACAGTGAGCTGATGCACATTATTAGTTGAGCTGGTTTAAAGGTGTTGGGAGTGTTGGGCCTCACCTGATGACAGCCTTGGTGCTGTCGCTGCCACATTTGAAGCCTTCAGCCCTGAAATCGAACACAGCGTGACCAACGGCGGCCATCTTTAAACACGCCGTTACACCTCCAGAACCGCTTCTACCTGAAGCACACGCGCTCGTTGCTCCACCTCCTCAGGTCCACCAGCTGCAGGCAGTCGTCACGGCAACAGCTGAGCAGGTGGCGCTGGTCGGAGCTCAGGTCCAATGAGGTGACCCGACCCTGAGCAGGAATCTCCTGAACGCAGCTCACTGCCCTGAAATTTAACCCCCCCCCAAAAAAAAAAAGTAAATAAATACAAAAATGTGCATCTTTATATTTGTTAGTTTGTATTTTTGTGTTGACAGAAATATTGCATTTCTAAAAAAAAATCTAAATCTTTACAAATTATTTTAAAAGCAAACTTTAAACAAACAATAACTTTCATCTAAATAATGAGAAAATATTTATTTAAATCTATATCGTATAAAGAAACAAAAATCTTTTCATTTCTTCGTTTACTTTTCAGGCCAAAGGGATCCGGTTCTGACCCGTCAGAGTGGATGATGTCACTCATTAAATCTGTTTTTATTGTAAAAAGTATCACAACAGGGTCAGCAGCAAATCGACCAATCAGCTGCAGGGAGAGGTGGTGCTTTGATTCGACTGGTCAATAATCTGTGCAGAGACAGTGGGCGGAGCTTCGTGGATTCAGCTGTTGCTTGGCAACAGGTGAGGAGGGATGAGACGCACCAGAGGAAGAAGATGAAGATGAAGAGAACGCACCTTTTGTCCCAGACTCGGATCTTGGAGTCGTAATGTCCGCTGATGATGCTGCTCTCAGAACAGACCAGGTCGGTGCAGTATGACCCCGCCTCCACCTGCTGCACACCTGCAGGGACGCACACCTGTCTCAGCTCAGCCAATCAGGAGGCAGAACACACTCACAGGCTGCTCAGCCAATCAGGAGGCAGAACACACTCACAGGCTGCTCGGTGAAGGTCCCACAGCCGGACGGTTCGGTCTTGACTTCCTGTCACCACCTGGTGGGGGAGGAAGGTGAACCGGGCTGCTGTCACCTTCCTGCTGTGACCCGTTAGAGTCACCTGACACACACACACACACACACACACAGGTTGGTCTTTTATTTTTTATGTCCTGTCATCTTGAAAACAAATTACCAACAGGGCAGATCTGCAGGTGACTTGGACCTGCAGGTGACCTGGACATGCAGGTGACTTGGACCTGCAGGTGACTTGGACCTGCAGGTGACTTGGACCTGCAGGTGAGTCTGGTTCTGTCTCGTTACCTTGGGAACAGAGGTGTCCAGCTGCCACAGCAGTGCCGATCTATCATAAGACGCTGCGAGGATCCTCCGACCCTGAACACAGAAACATTGACACACGTGATAGGCCCCGCCCCCTGATAGGTCTGCCCAGGTGAAGCCTCTCCACTCCTAGAGGTGCCGTTCAGACCGAGGTTCTGGACTCACCGTGGGGTCGAACTCCACGCAGGTGATGCCCTCGGTGCTGCCGTCCAGCGTGGTCCTGTGGGTCAGCGAGCCTGGTGACATCATCAGTGAGGTCATCATCCGACAGTAAAGCGTGAGGACGGGTGGACCTGACCTGAGACGGGCGTACCTGCGCGGACCTCCCACACCTTAATGACCCGGTCCGTGCCTCCGGTGGCCAGCAGGTCCGAGCCGAAGCTGAACCGCACGGCGTTGATGCCTTCCTCGTGAGCCTCCTGGAGGAGAGACAGGCACAGCTGTTTCCATGGCAACGCCCCCGAGGCAGCATGTCAATGTGTAAAGGTCAGGCAGAGAGGCATGCTGGGTAAAAGGGACGAGGACAGAGGAGGTCTTTGTGGGACGGAAACACTGAGGGTGCTTGTTCTCCGGGTTCTGATGCCTGAACGACTGCAGGAGAGCCGACACTTGATCGAGTTGAAGATCCAGTCGATCACAATTATTGATTGAATTATTGATCAGCATGAAGGTAGTTTTAAATGTGCTCTATAAATAAATCTGACTTGACTAAATAAAACATGTGAAGTTCTTGGCCTCACCCCTCCTCAAAGATCTAGGTCTGCCCCAGGAGGAGGCATCCTAATCAGATGAACCACCTCAGCTGACTCCTTTCTATGAGGAGCAGCTGCTCTACTCTAGAGCTCCTCCACATGATGGAGCTCCTCACCGTCTCTCTGAGGACTCTGGCCTCCCTACAGAGGAAGATCATCGCAGACCAGTAAATCCAGAATGTTGCCTTTTAGCCAATCTCCTTTATTACCACAAGAGACCGGAGCAACACACTCATTACTAAAGAGGAGGCTCTGATCAGTCCATCTCCTGCTACGTCCTCCATCACTCAGGAACAGGATCCCAGAACCCTCCAGTCCTCTGCCTGAGACAGACTCGCCCCCGGACCTGGAGGGAACCATGACCTGTGGCTTGGAGGAGCTGACCCTCGTCCCAGCTGAGAACCGCCCCGGTGCACGATGAAGGTCACGGTCCGAAGGCGCCAACAGAACCACGGCATCTGCAAGAAGCAGAGCTGAGACTCCGAGGTTCCCAAACCAAACCCCCTCCTCTGCAGGACTGAGATCCTAAGTCAGGGGTGTCAAACTCATTTTGATCTTAATCTGAACTCAAGGGGGCCAGACCAGTAAACTCATTCCAAAATTACATAGAACGAACAGTAAGTCCACTGTTTTTCATTAAATTAGTGCAAAGAAGAAATAAATTATAAAAATATTTACATTAAATTAATTGTCCTTTTACACTTTTACTCAGTTTAACATTTATTTAAGTGCATTACACATATAAAAAACTGATCAGTGATTGCACAACATTTTAAAACATTTAGTCAACAAACAGTTTTGTGGAACTTAGAAATTTACTGCATGTTACAAATACATCAAACCCATCAAAATTTAGAAATGAATGAATTTAAAATCCATTTTCCACATCTAGGAAGCATCCTAATCTCTGGTGTTGAGGTCACCGAGGTGGTTAAAAAGCTCCGTGGTGGCAGGGCTCCAGGGGTGGATGAGATTCGCCCTGAGTTCCTTAGGGCTCTGGATGTTGTGGGGTTGTGTTGGCTTACGCGACTCTGCAATATCGCGTGGACATCGGGGGCAGTTCCCTTGGATTGGCAGACTGGGGTGGTGGTTCCCCTATTCAAAAAGGGGGACCGTAGGGTGTGTTCCAACTATAGGGGGATCACACTCTTAAGCCTCCCTGGTAAGGTCTATTCAGGGGTTCTGGAGAGGAGGGTCCGTCGGATAGTCGAACCTCGGATTCAGGAGGAGCAGTGTGGTTTTCGTCCTGGTCGTGGAACACTGGACCAGCTCTACACCCTCAGCAGGGTCCTGGAGGGTGCGTGGGAGTTTGCCCAACCAGTTTACATGTGCTTTGTGGACTTGGAGAAGGCATTCGACCGCGTCCCTCGGGGGGTTCTGTGGGGGGTACTCCGGGAGTATGGGGTACCAGGCCCATTGATATGGGCTGTTAGGTCCCTGTACGACCGGTGTCAGAGCTTGGTCCGCATTGCCGGCAGTAAGTCAGGCTCGTTTCCAGTGAGAGTTGGACTCCGCCAAGGTTGCCCTTTGTCACCGATTCTGTTCATAACTTTTATGGACAGAATTTCTAGGCGCAGCCAAGGTGTTGAGAGGATCCGTTTTGGTGGCCTTAGAATCGCTTCTCTGTTTTTTGCAGATGATGTGGTCCTATTGGCTTCATCAGATCGTGATCTACAGCTTTCGCTGGAGCGGTTTGCAGCCGAGTGTGATGCGGCCGGGATGAGGATCAGTTCCTCCAAATCCGAGGCCATGGTCTTGAGCCGGAAAAGGGTAGCATGCCCTCTCCGGGTCGGGGAGGAGGTCCTGCCCCAAGTGGAGGAGTTTAAGTATCTCGGGGTCTTGTTCACGAATGAGGGAAAACTGGAGCGTGAGATCGATAGGCGGATAGGTGCAGCGTCCGCAGTGAAGCGGGCGCTGTACCGGTCTGTCGTGGTGAAGAGAGAGCTGAGTCAAAAGGCAAAGCTCTCAATTTACCGATCGATCTACGTTCCCACCCTCATCTATGGTCATGAGCTTTGGGTTATGACCGAAAGAACAAGATCTCGGATACAAGCGGCTGAAATGAGTTTTCTCCGCAGGGTGTCTGGACTCTCCCTTAGAGATAGGGTGAGAAGCTCAGTCATCCGGGAGGGACTCGGAGTAGAGCCGCTGCTTCTCCACATCGAGAGGAGCCAGTTGAGGTGGCTCGGGCATCTGGTTAGGATGCCTCCTGGACGCCTCCCTGGTGAGGTGTTCCGGGCATGTCCCACCGGGAGGAGACCCAGAGGAAGACCCAGGACACGCTGGAGGGACTATGTTTCTCGGCTGGCCTGGGAACGCCTTGGGATTCCCCCAGAGGAGCTGCTCCAAGTGGCTGGGGAGAGGGAAGTCTGGGCCTCCCTACTTAGGCTGCTACCCCCGCGACCCGACCCCGGATAAGCGGAAGAAAATGGATGGATGGATGGATATTTTGTTGTACGGTAGGTTTCATTTATGCCCAACAGATATTAAAGCTCCTGTATGTAACTTTTCTAAAAATATATTTTTAACATATTTCTTCACTCTGTCACTATCTCCTGACAGACTGATGTTAGACAGGTAATCTCTGAAAAAAACTATAGTCCCCTTGCTTCTCCCGGTGGTACTACAAGCATTTCTAAAAACCCACAGTGACCCGCCCGAGGGAAGTCTGGGCCTCCTTACTTAGGCTGCTACCCCCGCGACCCAACCCCGGATAAGCGGACGAAAATGGATGGATGGAAATGGATGGATGGACATCTAGGAAGCAATTCTGAACACAGCTTTGAGCGTAGCTTTTAAACTGCGAATTCTGTCTCGAGTTCGCTAAAGACCTGAAATCGTTTCTCAAACTCCCTCAGCAACCCTGATGTCTTGTCTTTGTACTGTTTCACATCAGGATGAACGCTTGCTGTGCACACATCTTGGACACAGGGAAAATGAGCAGGGTCTCCGCTTGCTATCTGCGTCTCCCATACTCAAACACAGCGCCTCTAGGTCCTAGAGGCGCTGTGTTTGAGTAGGACAACATAGGAACTGACTAAAACACAGCGCCTCTAGCGGACAACATAGGAACTGCAGATTTTTAAGAAAATAATGTTTATTCTTTTTTTTTTTATAATTCAGATTTATCCTCGGGCGGACTAAACCCACTGGCGGGCCGGCTCCGGCCTGCGGGCCCTACGTTTGACACCCCTGTCCTAATGGATCTGGATCAAACCTCTCACTGAATGCCTCAGGGAACATGGATCTAAATTTTCTCCAGACCCACAAAGCCCGTGGACTGGACCCCTCCTGTAACCTCCGACAGGTAGACCATCTCTGCTGGGTTTAGGTTCATGAGTGTTCAGAAGGCAGCAGCAGAGAGGACGCCACCTGTTGGGGACTTCATGTCCACACAGGGACCAGGTTCTGACCCTGGGGAGTCCAAAGTGATTTCTACCAGGTAAGACTTCAGTCTTAGAAACTGTCTACAGGAGGTTTTAGATAAAACGTCTGTCCGGGAAGCTTTTAAAGATCATCAGGTCAGGGTGAGGTCAGAGGTCAAAGGTCAGGGAGGTTTTACAGTCATTAACCCTCTTCTCAGGTGGGTTAGATCCGTGGTTCAGACTCTGTGGGTCCTAGTCCAGGTCTGATCGTAGGAACTGATGTACCAGGAAGTCAAGTCATCAGAAGGTCTACAGGCAGTGAGGTCATGGATCAGTTTCAGGGTTCAGGTCTGAAACCGACAGGAAACCGTTCAGGTAACACGTCAGGGGTCCAGGTTCAGGTCGGGGATCATAAAACCGGGTTCAGGGTCGGTTGGGTTCAGACTGAGTGAACCGGGTCTTACCAGGACCTGCAGAGCTCGAGCAGGAACTCTGGCTGACGAACACACCCCAACAGGAAACAGCTGATCCTCCTCCAGGCTGACTGAGTAGCTCCGCCTCTTCCTCCTGACGTCACACAAAACAGGAAGTCAGACTAAAACACCTCAAGTGTGCTGGTACAACCGGGTCAGAACTCCGGGTCAGAACTCACTCAAACAGGTGAAGCGAAGGAAAGAAGGAGGCTCGGCTCCTCATTGACGTCGCCGACACCGACCTGAGAAACAAACAGTTTTATTTATCTTTATTAAAAAGACCAGTCACGGCTTCAGACAAACCAAACTGGACCAGGATCAGAGATCCAGCTGGTACCTGGGTCTGTCACCATGGCAACAGATGCTGGAAAACTTAACGAGCTGTTTGCAGATCAGGATTTATGAGATAAAAATCCTGACGTCAAAACAAGCAAACAAACAAACAAATAAAAAAACTCAACTGTTGATTTTACAAAAAAAACAGGAGAAAACAAAACCTGTGACACCGCTAGTAAATACTAATATTAATACTAACATAAATACTTGTACTAATGCTAATACTAGCCTTAATACAAATACAGATACTAACACTAATTGCATTACTAATACTAACACTAAAAAAGATATTTATACTTATACTAATACAAATACTTAATATTTATACTAACACTAACATAAATACTAATACAGATACCAACACTAATACTAACAATAATACTAAAACAGATACTAACACTTATCCTAATTCTAATACTAATCCTAACATTAATACTAATACTAATACTAACATTAGTACTTATACTAATACTAACATTAATACTTATACTAATACAGATACTAACACTAATACTAGCATTAATATGTATACTAACACTAACATAAATACTAATACAAACCAATACTAATACAGATACTAACACTAATCCTAATACTAATACTAATCCTAACATTAATACTAACACTAATACTAATACTAACATTAGTACTTATACTAACACTAATCCTAATCCTAATACTAATCCTAACATTAATACTAACACTAATACTAACATTAGTACTTATACTAACACTATTACTAACATTAACACTTATACTAATACTAACATTAGTACTTATACTAACACTAATACTAACATTAATACTTTGTACTTATACTAATACTAACATTAATACTAATACAGATACTAATACAAACACTAACGATTATACGTGTTAAATATTAGATACCGGTAATTAAATTGTTTTTAAGTATTGTAACCATTTGTCTGATATAAAATGACACAGTAACATTTTGTAAAATCCAACTTGACATAAAAACTTGATCAGAACCAGAACCAATCAGAGATCAATGACCTGAAGAGACAGGCCGGAGCTCTTCTGTTGGACTCGTCCTGACGGTCGGCCTTCGGAGACGTGGACCTGGAGGACGGAGCGCTGGACGAACTGAAAGACAAACAGTTCTGATGAAGAGTCGACAAACATCTTCATCAGCGAAAGATTTCTGCACAAAAACAGCTGAAATGAGCTCAACTCTAAAAAACTGAAACAAAAACAGCTCAAATCAACAAAATCATCCAAAAACAAAATCACTTTCTGATAAGATTTATTTAAGGTTCAGATTATTTTATCAGAAACTTGTAAGAATATTTCCAATCGTTTAAATTAGATTCATTCAGACTTAAAAAAAAAAATCTAATTTATTTAAGGTTCAGATTATTTTATCAGAAACTTGTAAGAATATTTCCAATCGTTTAAATTAGATTCAGACTTAAAAATAAAAAATATAAATAATAATAAATAAATAAAAAGCCTTAGATTCATGAGGCAGGTAAGAAAACAGGAAAAATTTCACCTGTCCAAGGTGACCTTTGACTTGGCAGCTGTCTGCAGCTCTTTCTGCAGGGTCGCCTGTCGAGCTCTGAATGAAACAAACAGAAAACAGCAGTTAGACACCGAGGGTGCGGTGGCCCTGAAGGGACAAATGCAGTGAGAACACCACCCCCAAAAAACATTTAAAAACTGAGTTTTTGTTTGCCTACATTTGTGTTATGACACATTTTTGTCTGAAATTCAGTTTGTGTTAAACAGGTGCAATAAACAGGTGTAATAAACAAGTATGGTCAACAGGTGTATTAAACAGGTGTGTTAAACAGATATTGTAAACAGATATTGTAAACAGGTGTGGAAAAACAATCATGGTAAACAGGTGTGTTAAACAGGTGTGCTAAACAGGTATGGTAAACAGGTGTGTTAAACGGGTGTAATAACCAGGTATGTAAACAGGTGTGTTAAACAGATATTGTAAACAGGTATTATTAACAGGTGTGTTAAACAGGTGTGTTAAACAGTTGTGTTAAACAGGTGGAACAAACAGGTATGGTAAACAGTTGTGTTAAACAGATATTGTAAATAGGTGTGGAAAATCAAGCATGGTAAACAGGTGTGTTAAACAGGTGTAATAAATAGGTATGTAAACAGGTGCGTTAAACAGATATTGTAAACAGTTGTGTTAAACAGATATTGTAAATAGGTGTGGAAAATCAAGCATGGTAAACAGGTGTGTTAAACAGGTGTAATAAATAGGTATGTAAACAGGTGCGTTAAACAGATATTGTAAACAGGTGTGTTAAACAGGTGTGATAAACAGGTCTGGTAAACAGGTGTGTTAAACAGATATTGTAAACAGGTATTATTAACAGGCGTGTTAAACAGGTGTGTTAAACAGGTGTAACAAACAGGTATGGTAAGCAGGTGTTAAACAGATATTGTAAATACAGGGTATATGCAGAAATTCTTGAGATGAATTTAATACCTTTTAATACCTTTTTAATACCATCAAAATATTTTTTAATACCATCACGGCACCGAGCTGTAACCGTAGCGGCAACCTGTTGTACTTCAGTTTAGAGCAACTAATTGTAAAGTGATAGATTACTGTCATTTTCTTCCTAAACTTTGGTAGTAAATGTAGTTTTATAACAATTACTGGATACATCAATTTGCTTCTTGCCTCAATAAAAGCACTGACCTACTTGTTATTTAAATCTAACCCAAGAGAAAAAGTTTAATTGTTCCCACACATAACATATCTCTAATGGCAAACAAAAACTGTAAACTTGAAAACAGAACAGTTTAGTTAAAATAATTCAACACTGAACACATGCACAATTCAAAAAGAGAGGGAGAAAAATAATAACTACTGTATTTTTCATCCTGTAAGTTGCAGTTTTTTGCATAATTTACATGCCTTGCAACTTATAGGCCAAAGTGACATATTTATGGATTTTTCCCATTTTTATAAACCTTTTTTAGCTGAGACATGACCGTTTCCATTCATTCTGACTGAAAAACAAAAACAAAGCAGCAGTACTTGATGGGCCCCATAGTAGTAATAGTTGTATGGTATGCTGTTGGCTGTTGTATCATGTAAGAGGAAAACGTGCCTATGACAAAATTAAAAAAAGTTCAAGACAAAAACAACTGGACTTTATTTATTACAGTATACTATTTATTATACTATACTTGATACTTTGTTTTTTTCTTGCACTTTTTAGAATTCACCATGTCCTGGAAGACTGAGAATCTTCACCAGCTATTTATGACTCAATCGGCCTGCCATATCCTCCCCACCTCTCTGCTCTGCTTGCCAGCCAGCTGCACCACGGCAGCGAAATGCAGCTAATTTTACCATTAAAGTGCATTTATTAAGAAAATGATAGACAGAAACATACCTTTGCTATAATTTCGAGCTAACAAATAATTGTTTAGGTATTTTTCTTGTTAAATGTCACCGAAACGAGACGCGCTCCTTTTTCATGTTTGTCACCGCGGCACGTTCACGGTGCACACACAGGCAGCAAAACTATTTTTTTAAATAAAGCTGATTTAACCATTAAAGTACATTTATTAAGAAAGCGTTAGACTGAGACACACCTTTGCTATAATTTCGAGCTAACAAATAATTGTTTAGGTATTTTTCTTGTTAAATGTCACCGAAACGAGACGCGCTCCTTTTTCATGTTTGTCACCGCGGCACGTTCACGGTGCACACACAGGCAGCAAAACTATTTTTTTAAATAAAGCTGATTTAACCATTAAAGTACATTTATTAAGAAAACGTTAGACTGAGACACACCTTTGCTATAATTTCGAGCTAACAAACAATTGTTTAGGTACATTTCTTGTTAAATGTCGGAGGATAAAGCCGCGCTCCTCTTTCCTGTTTGTTTTCACAGACATGTGCCTCGCCTCAACCAGCTGTAGGTGCAAACGCACACTGACTGACGATATGACGTCATTGTTTCAGCTAAGGTCCTACTCGGAACATAAAATTAGAAAAGATAAATAAATTCACAGACATTTTTTTAGACGACAGAACGAGAAAAAAATAGTTGTGTAGGTTTAAAAAAAATTAATACCTCGTCAGATGACATTTATTACTTTTTAATACTTTTTAATGGCCTTAATTTGTGTTAATTTCATTTACTACCTTTTAATACCTTTTACAACCCCGCGGATACCCTGAAATAGGTGTGGAAAATCAAGCATGGTAAACAGGTGTGTTAAACAGCTGTAATAAACATGTATGATAAACAGGTATTTAAACACGTGTGATAAACAGATATTGTAAACAGGTGAGTTAAACAGGTGTAACAAACAGGTATGGTAAGCAGGTGTTAAACAGATATTGTAAATAGGTGTGGAAAATCAAGCATGGTAAACAGGTGCGTTAAACAGATACTGTAAACAGGTGTGGAAAAACAATCATGGTAAACAGGTGTGTTAAACAGGTGTAATAAACAGGTATGGTAAACATGTGTGATAAACAGATATTGTAAACAGGTGTGTTAAACAGTGTAGTAAACAAGAATAATAAAGAGATACAGTATGTTAATGTTAGCGTGCCTGTATAATGCGCCGCTAGCTTAGACGGGGCGCTCAGTTCTGCTGACGGAGTGGGGCGCCCTACTTGTATAACGGTGGGGAAAACAACAGGTGTCTTAAACAAGAATGGTAAACAGGTGAGTTGAACAGGTGCATTGAACAGGCGTGTTGTGTTTCAGACACCTGGACCGGCGTTTGTTGCGGACGTTCATGCGGGCAGCAGCCTGCTTCTTCAGGTACATCATGTCCTCCAGCAGGTGTTCTTCTTGAGCCTTCTCCTCCCTGAGCCTGG
The DNA here is from genome assembly GCA_038048925.1 of Garcialebias charrua. NCBI lineage: Eukaryota > Metazoa > Chordata > Actinopteri > Cyprinodontiformes > Rivulidae > Garcialebias > Garcialebias charrua. Next base: position 15,732 of record JBBPBX010028162.1, read on the forward strand.
ACTCCACCCGGCTCTGGCGCTGCAGCAGAGCATCGTACTCCGTCTTCAGTCTCCTGTTCTCCACCTGCACCTGCTCCACCCGGCCCTGCAGTGCCTGACGTGCATCAAACGCATCTGTCAGCCGAGACTCCTCCTCCTGCAGCCTTAGAACAGAGAGGAAGAGGAGAGACGGTCATCGTCTTCATCAGCGATAAACCGTGCATCAGAACTGAAGGAGGGTCTGGCTCCACCCGTCACAGAGGGGGGAGACAGAGGAGACACCAAACACGCCTCACCTCCATTACAGGTAGTCCTCGACTTACGAACGAGTTCTGTTCCTATGCCCGTTCGTAACACAAAAATCGTTGTAAGTCAAAATACGTCCAAACGGCACCTCATACGTACAGTACTGTATTTTTACCAAGCACTTAGCCTATCCTAACACATTACCCTACATCATTATCAAAAAACACATACATTTAGGAGCCATAATGAAGGAAAAAAAGAGTTAATTTCTTACTGGGAGCTGGTCATTTCTTCCTCCGTCTGTTAGCATGTTAGCTCATGCACCTCCGAGCTCTGCAGCTTGCTTCAAGAGGTCCACAGCGTTTACAGCAACGTCTGTTAGCATGTTAGCTCATTGCTAGCATGTTAGCTTGTTGCTCAGCTGTCCTCCGCTCCTCCTGTATTTCCACGCGGTCCAGAGGTCTGCCTGCTCTGTAAGTTTCCACTGAGCGCGTCAGTGGAAACCCCCTCCTGTAAGTTTCAAGCTCCCCCTAAGTTTTGTTTCGGTACCGTATTTTCTGCTGTAAAGGCGCATAAACGGCGTAACTCGAACAATGCTTTTCAATGGGAGCGCGTTCGTAAAGTTGAGACCGCCGTAAGTCGAGGACTACCTGTATTTTTTTATTAAAAAGCAGAAGGTTTGAATAAGTATTTTTATTATAATAAAACATAAATAATGATAATAATACTGTAGTTCATTATATAGTTTTGTAGTTTTAACCCTATTATTAAAATAGTATAGTCATTCAATATAATTGTCATGCAGTACCTCAGTCGAGGTACTGCATTTAGAAATAAATACTTTTTAAAAATGTAAACAAAATTCTGAATTAAAGTCATTTGTCCAATAGTTTAGATGATTTTAATGATAAAAAGTTGAGACGTGTGACAAAAAAGTAAACGTTTCATAAAAACGTGTTCTGTCTGCAACGTGACGAGACGTTCAGGTGAAATCGTTAATCCTACTTCCTCTTTGGCCCGCAGCAGCTTCTGTGTCACAACAAGCATTTCAGGTGAACAGACGGGTTCAGGTGTGTGTGTGTGTGTGTGTGTGTCACCTGGCATGTTGCTCCTGCAGGACACACTCTTTGCTCCTCATCTGCTG
>JBBPBX010028162.1:18192-28192 GCA_038048925.1 Garcialebias charrua
ATATATATATTTGTTAGCTGACATTATAGTAAGAGTGTGTCTCAATGTAATTTTTGTTAATAAATGATTACAAATCAGCTTATTTTATAAAAAGCCATATATAGGTCGCACCTGAGTATAGGTCGCAGGCCATGAAAAAATGTTAAAAAGGTGCGACCTATACTCCGGAAAATGCGGTACATATATTTGTTAAATTTAAGTTAAATATATTTACAATCCCATTATTACGTGAAGAATATACAATAAAAATCATTCTAGTTATACTAGTAAAATAAAATAAAAAATTATCTTTAAATCCCTAAAAAATTAAAGTGGTTGAGTTTATGGACATTTAATGAGCAATGTTTTGACATGTGTGAAGCTGTTACCGCACGTATGACTATAATGTTTTAATAATAGGGTTAAAACTACAAAACTATATAATGAATTATTATTATCATTATTTACATTTTATTATAATAAAAATACTTATTAAAATGTTAAATCAACTGCTTAAAAGTTTGAAGGGTTTCTAGCATTTTAAACTGATATTTTTAAAAGTACAGGTGGTCCCCGACTTACGACGGCCTTGACTTACGACGTTTCGCGGTTACGAATGCCCTCCCATTGAAAAGCATTGTTCGAGTTACGCCGTTTATGCGCCTTTACACCAGAAAATACGGTACCGAAAATCAGCTGAAATTTACAGGAGGGAGGGGGGAGCTTGACGCACTTACAGGAGACCTCATTGTTTGGGACAGGCTGACCGGAGCAGAGGGGCTAATATGCTAACAGACCTTACTGTAAAACTCTGGACCGCACGCAGAGACCTTCTTGTTTGGAGCGGAGGTTTACGAGGCAGAGAGGCTTCAGCTGAGCAACGAGCTAACATGCTAGCAACGAGCTAACATGCTAACAGACGTTGCTGTAAATGCTGTGGACCGCGTGAAGCTGCAGGACCAGCTCCAAGTAAGAAATTAACTATTTTTTCCCTTCATTATGGCTCCGAATGTATGCGTTTTTGATAATTATGTAGGGTAATGTGTTAGGATAGGCTAAGTGCTCTGTAAAATACAGTAGGCTACTGTACGTATAAGGTGCCGTTTGGACGTATTTGGACTTGCGTCGATTTTCGAGTTACGAACGGGCGTAGGAACGGAACTCATTCGTAAGTCGGGGACTACCTGTATAATTAGAATATTGATTCCTAAATTGTAAGTTTTACTCATCATCGCTGGTAAATATCTTTAGTTTCAGTTGGTTTTGTTACTGGTACCAGAAGAAAAAAAACGTTAAAATCTGATAAAGACAGAAATAAGAGTTTGATTTGATTGTTTAGTAAAACAACTTGCCATAAGTTTGGGAGTGAAGCTTTGATCAGAATCTCTTTAGAATCTTAAAAACAACAAATTTAATAAAATAAAAAGTGACTCAAGATATAAAACCCACTCAGAGGTCCACAGAAACATCAGATTGACTCTGGGTGTACTCCCGCCAGACTCCATTTAAAATCCCACACATTTCTGAAGCAACACCTTTCCCTTCAATCCTCTCAGAACCTCGTGGTTCCCAGAACTGTCGCAGCTGCAGCCGGGTCGGCTCGGTTCTAGATGATGACCCAGCAGCAGGTTGTCTGTCACACATGAGTCACTTCAGAGGAAGTGCTTTGATGTTTCACATGCGGACGGTATAAATAAATATCGTGTGTGGGGGTTCGGTTCGGTTCTGAGAACCGTCTTCAGAACCGCATTACAAAAAGGTCTGGATGAGGTTCTATGAGCCCACAGATCAGTTTGCGGTTAAATCCGCAGATTTCTGAATAAAGTTCGTCTTAAACTGGTTTCGGACGTTTGAAAATGAACAGAACTTCGTACAGAACCGGATCAGGTCTTGGAACATGGCGTTCTGGCTCCGGTCCCGGTGCTTCAGCTGCCGGACGATGTGACTCCTCCAGCCGGTCTCCGCGGACCGGCCGCAGCGCTGCGACGCCCCGCCCGGCTCCATCCCCGCGGCCCGGGCCGCCTCCTGATGCTCCGCCGCAGAGGGTCGCCCTCAGCCCGGACTGGTGTGGTTCAAAGAGTCGCGGGTCCTGCACCTTCACCACACTTCCTCCCCGTTTGTTTCCTTCAACTTCACTTTTTGTTTATTAACTTTTTTTCTTTTTCATATTCGTCACCGTGTGGGGGCGGGGCTCCGCACGGAGGCTCCGCACCATTTAATCGCCGGCGCACGAAGTGGACATAGTTGCCAAGTCTGCTTATTATAAGCGACTTTGGGCTAGTTTTCAACATCGCGATTTATTGGGCTTGTTCTGAAAGTTATGCCGCTTGTTTGGGCTTGTTATTCTTTGTCCTTTATTCTTTGTCTAGAGCAGGGGTCTGCAACCTGCGGCAACTTGTGGCTCTTTGGTCCCTCTAGCAGCGGCTCTTTCAAGCTTTGACCAAAACTGAAATAAAACTGAAATTTATTGGTTGTCATAACAACTAAAAGGGCTTGTTTTAGCAGTTTTCATGTAATTTATTTAGCAAATATATGAATACTAGAAACAATACAAGGAGTAAAACATACAGTACTCTTTCACTTTACGCTTTATTTCTTCAAAGTAGGATATGTAATTTTTCTACAATAAAAAAAACTTACGAGAATGCAGTTTTTTGTTTTAGTTTTTAAAAACTGGGCAAAAACTCTATTATTTTTTCCTTCTTTAAGAGAATCTTGTCTTTTATTTTGTCTTAAGAGTGTAAAAATATAAAATAAATGTTGTTAAAATCATTAGATATTTTTAGTTTTATAAAATAACCCTAACTGTCCAGAAAAGCACCCTCCAACAAACTTAAACTGGTCCGTGGGATATCAGTTGAGAATCCCAGTTGTAGCAGGTATTGTGGCTCCGGACACATTTAGTGAACAAAGCGACAGAAATGGCTCTTTTGATCGTAAAAGTTACCCCTGGTCTAGTGACAAGACCACACTAAAATGAGCTCCAATAAGTGGGGGAAATATGGGGAAAATATAATAAAGAATGGGAGAAAGAGCGCACACTTGAAGCATGATTCAGGATAGAGATTAAAGTTTTTTTGTTGACTACGAGTTTGCTGTTAAATTTTATTTTTTAATTTGTACGCATTTAAGATTGTCTGTTGTTGTCGTTGTCCATTGTTGTCATCACTCTTCCTTTAAAATTCAGGTCTCTCTGGTAAATGAGTCCCAGAGGCTTAATGGTAAGGCTTACTATAGCACTTTCCAGCCCCTTATGAGGGGCCCCAAAACGCTTTACAGCACCAGCCATTCATACACACATTCATACACCGGTAGCGTTAGACTGCCATGCAAGGCGACAGCCAGTATTACCGGGAGCAACTTGGGGTCAAGTGTCTTGCCCAGGGACACAACGACATATGGTGTGGGAACTCGGGATTCGAACCTCCAACCTTCCAATTGGGGGACGACAACCATTACCACTAAGCCACAGCTGCACCTAATTAGTTAATGGGATTACTGTAATTTGTATAGATATGCAAAATGTATTTTTGTTTTTTAGATTGGATGTTCTTCAAAGTGGTTAGCATAATTTTGCTGTTTATATGTAATGCCATAATAAATAAATGTTTATACGGTTTAAAAACTGCCTTTGTTTTACATAATGGGGTGGGTTGCCAGCTGGGCTTGTAATCAAATAGTGATTTGCTTGTTTTGGGCTTGTTTTCATGGGGCTGCTCGTTTGTTTCTGTCGCGAGATCTGGCAACACTAGAAGTGGAGTGCCGAGTGGGGCTTCAGCTCTTTCCTGCAGATGATCAACCCGTAAAACAGAAAGCTTCTAAGGAAATGTGTATTAAATATTAAAGTCAGAAAATTAATGAAATAAAACAAATGAAAGTTTCTGCACCGATCAGCGGTTCCTGGTTTGAGTGGCCAACTTTTAGAAACTGAAATTCAGTAAAGAACTGTGAATGGGCGCGGGGAGTAGGCTACTCCATACAGTACTGTATGTGGAAGTTTCTTCAAAGACAGATGGCATCAAGGCAAACGGCTGAACTGATCCCCTCAACAGGTCGCCAAAAGTGACGTCACTTTAATTACGAGGAAACGCCTCCTTACCCCCCGTCTAGCCGGGTCATACACCAGCTAACCCACAAGGAGCGACTCCATGAAAAACAGAAGGCTATAGGCCACACCCCCCAAACTCTAAATTTGTACAGAAATAAATAAGAATAAACATTCAAAAACACTAAAAACCTGAAGTGTTTTGATTTAGTCAAGTTTGTTGTTAAAGCACGACATCATTCTCTGATGGAGACGATCGACAGTAGTCTAATTTGGAACCAGGTTCTGGTCTGGTTCAGGTTTACTGGACCACCTGATCCCTTCAGGACTCTGCAAACCAGCTGCTCCTCTTTGATTCAGTTATCAATCTTTGGGTCTGAGTCTTTTGAAAGGCCACCTGGACTTTATTAATAACAAGTCACAAAAATCAAAGATTTTGTATTTTTTTGAGAAAAACTAAAACTTTAATGAAAAACATTTTAAAACATCAGTTTATGTACAAATTGTGAACATGATAAAACAATGAAACTTTAAGGTGCATTTGGTGTAATACTGATATCAGCCTCTAGTTCTGGTTCAGATCCGGTTCATTTTGTTCAGGGTCATCTGGATCAGCAGGTCTGAGTATTTCTCCAGCAGAGACGTTGTCCCGTCATCCCGCAGTGAACCAGAGTGGTCGCTGTTGCTCCACCCACCACCGCTGCTCCGCCCAACTTCTGGCTGCATTGCTGCTTGCAGCTCCGAGTTAACGGCGCTGAATGCTTCCTGCAGGACAGATAAGTTCTGCTGGGTCTGTTCCGACTCGCCGAGCTGCCAGACAGAATCAAAATTAATTAATTTAATTAATTTAAAAAAAAAATAAAAAAAAATAAAAGTTATATTTTTATAAAATTATAATAAATAAATAAAAAAACTATAAAAATATGTTGTTTTTACTAAAAGACAAATGTAAAAAATAATAAACCAATAATTTAAACTAAACAAAAACAAAGTATAAACAATAATAAATGTCATATAAAATTATTTTAAATTAAATAACTGAAGCCAAATGCCAATAAAAATCAAACAATTATATTCTTAGAAAAATAAACATAAATGAGGAAAACATACCACCCCCCCCCCAATTTTATTTTTTAAAGTTGTTTATATAGTTAAATAAAATAAGAAACTCAAAAACCATTTGTAGCTGAAATAGACGCTGCAGTGAAACGAGTCAGGAGAACAAAGTGTGGGTGAGTAAACAACAACAACAACAACAGACCTGCTGGAACAGGCGGACGGCCCGCCTCGCTGCCTGACGAAGCTCGTTGACGACCTGCTGAACTCTGAGCGCCTCCTCATCCTCATCTCCACCTGAACAACAACAAACACTCAGACCTCCTTCTGACGCCAGAGGCGGAAACAGGAAACAGGAAGTTTACCTGGCTGACCAGTGAATTCATCTGATGGAGGGGGGAGGAGCCTCTCTGCTGGTGGCGAGGAAGAGGACATGGGCGGGGCATCTGCTGAAGACACATCTGATACAAACGAGACGAAACAGATCCGAAGAGCTTGATAAAAAAATAATAATAATAACATCTGTAAGTGGAATCCAAACATCTGGAGACGGATTTAAACTACGGTAAACCTTTTTGAACCGAAACCATTAAAGTGGGTAGAAACCGGTTTGATCCTGTATCGTTAAAAGTTTTGATTATTCTTTGTTAATGAGACCAGGTCACTCTTTGAAAGAGATCTTGATCCCAATGGGTTTTAATCTGGTTAAATAAAGGTGGCAATGAAACAACAACAACAACAGGAGTTTGTTACCCGGATCAGTCTGGACTGCAGTCTCCTCCACACCAGGACCCGCCCCCTCCACAGCTGCAGAGGTGGTGGGCGTGGTGAAAAGGGCGGGCCCTTGTATCATAGTCTCCTCCGTGCTGGTGCTCCACATCCTGCACCTGTCCTGTGACATCACCAGAGTGGGCGTGGCCAGTTTATGTGGGCTGAGCAACAAAAAAAAAAAAAAAAAAATTTTTTTAATTTAAACTGTTCAAAAGACAAGTAGGGCCACGCAAAAATAAAAAAATAAAAAATTACGCTAAGAATTTTTTTTGTTCCGTTACGAGAAAAAAGTCATGAAATTACGAGAATAAAGTTGTAATATGAGAATAAAGTCGTATTGGAATAATGTTGAAATATTACAAGAATAAAGTCGTAGTATTAGAAGAATAACGCAGACACAATACGGGAATAAACTCGTAATATTATCAGAACTCAGACATGAAAAACGAGTCCTACAACTGCAGTAAAATGATGAATGTTGACGTCGGCAGTACAACAGCAGGGGACCCAACACACTGTGACACATGGATCCTTATGATAAACTGAAGCATTGATTTAGTCGTCACATCATGTGGATGGAGGCATGTTGCACAAACAGTGACACAAAAGTGATCGCAGACATAAACAGTGACTCACACTGGAGGCCATCCACAGCAGGTGCGAGCCGACCCAGGACATATTACAAGTTTATCCTGGTAATACTACGACTTTATCCTCGTAATACGACTATTCTTGTAAACTACGACTTTATTCTTGTAATACTACGACTTCATTCTTGTAATACTACGACTTTATTCTTGTAACACTATGACTTTATTCTTCTAATACGTACTACCACTTTATTCTTGTAATACTATGACTTTATCCTCGTAATACGACTATTCTTGTAAACTACAACTTTATTCTTGTAATACTACGACTTCATTCTTGTAATACTACGACTTCATTCTTGTAATACTATGACTTTAGGTCCACTGTAAGCGGATTAGCGCTTTAGCGCTACCTAGCGTTCATTTGCCCACCACTGGCGTTAGTGATGCAGGGGAGACACCTGAGCTGACTGCTGACTGGAAAGAGGCGAGAGCAGATGTGGAAAAGACAGATCCTGACAAAAAGTGCAGCGAGCAATTACATGTTTCCAATCTGGCGTCATTTTTAAATGTCATGATTTATTTTAAGATGCTATGGGAAAAATAAATACCCATTCCAGGTGTGATGGATTAAAGCAAGGGGGGGTCAAAATTAAAACCTTTGTCAAATTAAGGGCCGTTTTCAGAATCTACATTAAGTCAAGTTAGATACCCAACATCTTTTCTTGGTTGCAGGTTCCTCGAAAAGTGTTTGATTGGTCTCATTTGACATTTTTTGTTGCATTTTTGGCATCATAAAAAATTAAAGTGATAAAAGTATTTTACTTTTAAAATAATATCTTGAGTGCCTGATAAGATGTTAAGGAGGGCCACATTTGGCCCCCGAGCCTTGAGTTTAACACATATGGATTAAAGCATAAAGATTGCAACAAATTACACCCAATAATTGAATATTTACCATTGAACTGAAATAATGCACGGCTGTTGTTTCATCTTGTAATATTGTTTTTTCCAGTTTTTAACATGCAGGATTTAACTTTTGTGGAAATGTTACTGTCTGAAATTTTCATGGCATTTTGCTGTGAATGGAGGTCTAAAGTCCAACAAAGTTCAGTCAGGTCATCTAGACAGTTTTTTTGTTGTTGAGACATTTCTTCATTTATCCAAAGGACTTCATCAGTCCGAAGAGCTACAACAAACTCAGTTCCACAAGCAGCACAGTCACATAGTGGACCAACAAATTGACTGGTACCTAATAAGATGATTTCTGGGGCCCACCCACTCCCCCATCGACTCCTCTGAGGCAGCCATAGCCAAAGTGGTTCAAAACATCAAAGTCCATGCTCAATAATTCAGGTAACACATCCAACAAGGTTCAGTCAGGTCATCTGGACAGTTTATATGTTTTGTTGATACGTTTCAACCTTCATTCAAAGTGAAGGTTCAAGTGTTTTGAACCACTTTGGCTACGGCTGTTAACAAGGAGTCGACGGGGGAGAGGGTGGGCTCCAAAAATCATTTTATCACCAGCAAACTGGACGGTCCACTGAGTGATTGTGCTGCTTGTGGGACTGAGTTTGTTGTGGTTCGGACTGATGAAGCCCTTTGGATAAAGGACGAAACATCTCAACAAAAAAAGAAAATGTTCAGATGACCTGACTGAACTTTGCTGGATTTTTTTTACCTGGATTATTGAACATGAACTTTGATCGAGAATCCGTGTATGGTCCGTTCAATTGTTTTTTTTCATTGACCAACAAAAACAAAATATGAAAAAACGACATGTCATTTCATTATTCGTTATCATGTGCGATTTAAAAAAATATGATACGTCATTGTTTTCTGCATTAAAAAACAATTGAACGAACCATATACATGTACACGGATTATCGAGGTCCAAAGTATTTTCTTTGGTAAATGATGATGTAAATAAACATTTACTTGACTTGCATTGAGTGGTGAAGACAAGACAAGCAAATAAAGAAAAAATAGTCAAAACCAGCCATAATTTTTTATTTTGTTCAGTGTCACTCACAGACTGTTCTGGCAGACATTAACTCTTGACTTGTCTTTGCCATTAGTCGTCTAAAACCTGCATTTTGTTCACATGATTTTTTTGAACAATTAAAGTTCATGATTTTCTGCAACACCTGTTGAACGGCTTGTGTTGCCAGCAGACAACTTCAAAGGTTTACAGAGTTCATTATTGTTTTATTAAGTTGAACATTTTTAGAAACATTCCTCAGATTTAGAAAATCCTCAAACACTAACTTTGTTTTCATGGACTTCGGGGTAATGTCAGTGTCCTCTTTGATTTATGGCCACTGTCAAACAACCCAAGTTTGTATTAAACGGTAGTGAATGAGACATAAATTAAATACGCTTGGACTACAGCCTGCCTGTCAGCAGTAGAGTGTGCTGGTAGCTGTGTTACACGGTAATCTCAGCAAAAATATCACAAGACAACACGGGACAAGTCATTGCTGTCAGAGATGCCTGCGGTAGCAGAGCAAAACAAGTTTATTAAAAATAGATGTGGATGCTTTAGCTGTGAATTTAGTATTGCTGTTTTTCTTCTTTTATGTCAGACTTTATGAGTCAGCATTGGAATTCTATTTTCTCCCATCTTTTTTGGAAATTAAAATTCAATTATTAAAGCAAAAATGAAGTGCCCTGAATATACAGCATGACTAAAAGTGAGTTCTCAGTAAGTTTGTGTCTTGTCCTATCTGTACCAGCTGTCTGGCTCTAAAGTATTCAAGTCAAGTCAATTCAAAACTACTTTATTAATCCCAAAGGGAAATTAAATGTTGTTGTAGCCCGTTATCCTCGTCCGTCCCACATTGGATCTGAAGAAACTGGCCGCAGATGCCATGCTTTCCGTCCACCCAGACTCGGCTGGCCTCTTGGTTCCTCCAGGCAGCAGGACAGCCTGAAAGCTGGGCAGAACGCCTCCCAGAACCAGAACCACTCCTCCTAGCAGCCTACCGATCTCCTTGTCGATGCGAACAGCCGGCTGAAGGTGCTGGGGGACAAACCTATCCTTCTGATGTCACGAGCTGTGTTTCATGCCAGCTCTAGGATCTCAGTGGTCAGGCACTCGAGCACAGCCAGCAATGAGACGGGAATGCATCTACAGCACCTCCTTTTCAACTCATTTGAGATTTGGGGCTGTAGCTGAGATATTATTTGAGCTTTTGAGGTGTTGATGAACACTTTGTGTGGGTGTCAGTCAACGTAGACTGAGGCACATTGAAATCACCGAAGGGATGGTAAATGGACTATACTTATATAGCACCTTTCTATCTTGTCAATATACTCAAAGTGCTTTACAACACAATCTGTGCCTCATTTACCCATTCATACCACACTCTACTAAATCTCGACAAACTCTAATCAGTGCTTTATCACATTCATACACCGATGGGACACACATTGGAGGCAAGTTCATCTGTTCATCTGTTCACTGTTCATCGTTCTTTAGATTTAGCAGGTCGCTTTCGTAAATGAGCCCACGAGGCTCAATAAGATTTACCTGACTAAATAAAGGTTGAATGAA
>JBBPBX010028162.1:33192-36768 GCA_038048925.1 Garcialebias charrua
TTCCACTCTGCCATGACTTTTTTGTATGAGCCTGTGGTGTCTTTCTCGTGGATATTGTCCTTTAACACTTCAGTCTGAATGACAGACAGAAGGGTTGCCACACACTTTGGATAGGTGAGATGCATGGTGTAGTAGTATGCCATCAGATACAGCAAACCTTCACCAAGGTCTTCTTTGGCAAATGTAGTGATGGGAGTGGTTCCAATGGCCAAAAGACAGCGCGACTCATCCAAGACCAAAACAGGGCTGAAGAAAGATCTCCTCTGGAGGTACACAGCTGGATCTTCGGCTGGCTAAAAAAATACAAAAACAAAAAAAAGGACAAAAACATTTATTCAGGGTACAACAGAGAAACTGAAAAGCTACCAGATCAGTCCAAATCCTTAGCAACAAATATGTACTGTCCATACATCCATGATGACAACAATAGAATAGATGTGTAACAGAGCATATTCATATAGTATACAGATATATATTTTTTTAAGTTGATATTCATGCCAATTAAATACCCAGTAACTTGTGCCTCAGTCACAAGAGTGAGTCCTAACGCACTTTGGGAAATGACAGATACTGCACTTCCGATGGTTAAATCTAAAATTATTTCCTATTTGGATTTTGATTATGTATACAATCATGTTGAAGGTTTTTGAAAATGAGCTTAAGTCAGTTTATTTACTGTTATTTTTTAAGTGTTTTCTGTGGAAATTTACAAGTGTTTCTGTGCCATTTGTATTATGGGTGGCCACCCTATGTCATGTGACAATGCTGCAGATTTCCAAATATAGATTACTGTATGCTGTTTTATGACCAGGCATGCATACAATCGCCATATGACAATTAAACTGTTAATTTGTCAAAATACAAAATGAAAGCCTTTGTGGACATATATTAACTGACAACAAATAAGAACAAATACCAACCTGAAGGACATGAAGCAACGCTTTACTGGCATGTCCCAGCTTCTTGGGTGGTGCAACTGGTGATGGGAAGATGGTGAGTTCCCTGAACAGGGCTATTTTTTCTTCCACTAGAACAGAATAAATGAACTTCTTAAACATTTATCTGCCCAAATTAGATTGACAGCTTCATCTTCAGTTCACAAAACAATTAGGGGTGCAATGATACTGAAAATTCACAATCTAGTTTGATACTTTAGTGTCAAGGTTCAATATTTTTTCTATACAAAAAAGAGAAATTTCCATGCCCTTCACTTTTAGTTCATTTAAATTAATTAAAACCATTAGTTTAACCTCACTGAGTAGTTTTTTAATTAAATATTGCTAAAAAAGCAAGTTTTCAGATGCAGATCCACTGAGCCTTCAACGCAGCGCATCTTAAGAAAAGTTAATAAAATAATTTTCAAAAATCTGTAATGTTATTACATAGTGCATATTGAACCTAGAGCACTACACTGAACAATTCAGTACAGATGCATGTTGCACCTCTAGTGGTCATGCACCCATTCTCCATAACCTTCATTGGCTTCCTGTCGCCTACAGAATTCAGTACAAAACTGCTCTCATTACACATCAATGCTTACATGGAGCTTCACCAGATTATCTAAAGGATATTCTTATTCCATACTCATCCACCCGGTCTCTACGGTCACAGAACAGTCATCTACTTCACATTCCGAGAACCAAATTAAGGACAATGGGAGACCGGGCTTTCAGTGTGGCTGCCCCCCGCCTGTGGAACTCTCTTCCTGACTGCCTAAGAGCTCCACAGTCACTGGTTGATTTTAAGAGCGGCTTGAAGACCTTTCTTTTTAACCAAGCATACTCTGCCTCCTCATGATTCTTTCTTTGATCTTAGTTGATACTGTTATTGATTTTACTTGTTTTATTACTTGTTTTATTGACATTTAATTATGTTGCACTTTGTAGCACTTTGAGATTTTCATTAATGAAAAGTGCGTTATAAATTGAATTCATTATTATTATTATTATTATTACAGTATTATGTTCAATACACAATATGTATTGAACATGCAACATTTTTTTTAATTTAATTTATCAACTTGTCTACATGTGCTTAGGGGTGGGCGATATATCGAATATACTCGATATATCGCGATATTTTAAATGTACGATGGTTAAAAGGGCTTTATCGTGTATATCGAGGATCCTCCTGCTGTCGCGCGGGCGCCCACTCGCCCCCCTCCTTCCTGCAGGCTGCAGGAGCTTCAGAGACTCAGCACAACATGTAAACACGGCAGAGCGCTGCACGCTGCTGAGGGGGAAAAACAATGTTCTTTCTGAGCTAGTTTGGATTAAATTGTCAGATGAGGGCATAAAAAATGTTTTTGTAGACGATGCTGAAAATAGTCCCGAAGAAAGGTCCGAACTACGAATCTTTTTCACCATTTAAACAGCGGAGTGGAGCATGATGAAACAGCAGAACCAAGTGTTTTTCCAGCTGCTGCTTCATTAAAACAAACCACGGGTCTGAGCTCATTTAGTCATGCGTGCACCGCAGAGAGAGGTGGAGACATTATTAAATCAGCATTTTATCATTATCGCTAAAGACACGGTCCTTAGCGGCTAACAAGATGGCTAACGCGTTAGCCGTCTTCTTCCACAGCTGAGACTAACCGTGTCTTTAGCGATACAGCTGATTTAATAATGTCTCCACCTCTCGGTTCACGTTTCTGAGTGGAGGCTGTCGTGTTTTTACACAAGGATTCAATGCGACACTTTGTAGAACAACTTAGAGAACGTCTTCGTGAATCCGGAAACAACCCCCTGACCCTTTCACAATAAAACCGGATACAGTACACAGAGGCTCACATTTACTGCAGTACACAATACCTGTGATAAATCTGTTCTTGTTCAGAGGTTTTGCAGACATTGCCTGAACTTGGCACAGTTTGAAACTTGTGCACACATTTTGTGGTTTGTTGTTAAAAATTACCAGCACATGCAAATAGTTTAGAGTTGTTACCTGTGACTGTTCTGGGTCAGTAAATTTTATGGCCACTGTTTACACTTTTGTTTTTGTATTTTAAAGGCCTTAAATGTTTTGATTTAATATTTTTTTAATGTTAAAAGCACAAGAGCACCTTTTTAAGTTTAAATTATTTATTCTTCCTTTTTGCTTGAAGTACTTTTTATTTATGTGTGCAATTGATGGTTAAAATAAAATATTTAAGTTTGTTCAAATTTAGTGTTGACATTTTTTAATCAATTTTGAATCATTTTTTCATTGATTTTGGAGATATCGCGATATATATCGTGTATCGTGATATAGCCAAAAAATATCGCGATATAATATTTTCCTCATATCGCCCAGCCCTACATGTGCTGTGTAGAAAGCTCAAAGGATCTGCGTTCGACTACTCCACTTGGGAGCGTTGTTGAGTGCAGATCCACTGAGAAACTTGCAACTTTAGCAACACAATTTAAATTAAAAGTTAAGAAGGGCATGAAAATTTCTCTTTTTTGTATTGCAAAAACACCAAACCGTAACACTAATGTATCCAACTGAACCGAATGGTGAAATTTCTGGATCGTTGCACATATACATACACACACACATATATATATACATATATATACACACACATATATATATATA
>JBBPBX010028163.1:0-36768 GCA_038048925.1 Garcialebias charrua
CCTACAAACCACATTGCTTTATGTATGTTGTACGCCCTGGAGTTTTGGATCTATTCAAAAGGTTGATTTGAAAGGTTGATTTTGAAATGTGGTGGTTCTATATTTTTAAAACACGACTGACCCTGACTATAGACTGGACTTATTTTGAGAACATGAACCACATATGTCTGTCTATACAGCTGTATGTCTGTCTATATGTATATGTGTATGTGTGTCTATATGTATGTATGTCTGTCTGTACGTATATGTCTGTCTATGTCTGTATGTATGTTTTGACTTTTTCTACAGACTATGAAAAAGGTAAAGTATTTTAGGTGAGTATAAAACGTCTCCGTCTCCTGCTACTCATTTTGATGATCATGCTAATTAAGAATAACTTACTAATTAAAATAACCTCAAATCAGAGTGAGTGATTACTCATTTTCACTGAAGAATGAAATCATTTGTTGTTGTGTTGTTTTTGCCATTAAATACAAATGTTTTAGATAGTAAGAATGGAATTTTATTTTATGTTTAAAGAAACAATTATTATTATAGCCAATTACAGAATTTAGTTTAAGTTAAGTTAAGGAGTTACCCACAGTTTGACCTTCCCCAGACCACAAATGGCTCATGGGATCCGAAGGTCTTAGTTTTATTTGACAAATTGCAAGTTTTTTGGTGTCCAGTTCTCCTCTCAAAAAGACTACAGGTTTCCGGAACTCCTTCAGGAGGAGTTGCCAGTGATGCCAGTGAATCCCGTCTTGACTCGAGGTCCTGCTAGGGACGGCTGCAAACGAGGGTGGACGGGACCCCTACAGGTGGAGGAAAGGACACGTCATCTTCTCGAGAGAAAAAGCAGCAGCTGTTACATCTGAGTGACCGGTGCTCCCCTGAAAAAGAAGTTTGGAGCAATCGCTGAGCCAGATTTTGAAGATGGATCTGGTCAGAGCAACTTTGTCAGGATGTGGCTTGACTACCTTGTCCCGCACACAATTCAGGGTTGCGACCTGCTACTGCGCCCGCAATTCATGCCTGAATAGACTAAAACAACAGACAGCTGGACAAGACTGAAAGCCATCAAACTGCCTGATGCCCTCCACCCACAAGGCGAATAAAAAGCTCTCCCCAAAGAAAAGAATGAACTTTGACAGAAACCCAAGAAGAAAAAGACCCGCACAGAAACTCACAGAAGAGGAAGACTTGAACAAAAGCTCCCCCCCAGAAGAAAAAAAGACTCTTCTCCCCCCCCCAGGATGAAATGAACTTATTCCACACACAAAGAACTTCCCCCCCCCCACCAGATGAGATGGACTTGGACCCAACAAAAAAAAACTGGACTTATTCCACAAACAAAAAAAAAAAAAAAAGGGATGGATGCTGTGAAGAAGAATGGTTGATCTATTTCATTTTTTAAGTTCAAACCGGTTGTTTTTACTTTCCTGGGCAATAGTTGATATCAAAGAAGTTTCAAACTTATTTTATTTTTGTGCCCATAAAGGGCTATTTTGTTGTGTGTTTGAGAATTATTTCCCACATCTTTGAAAGTGTATAAGTTCCATTTAATTGTTTGACACAACAAATTAGATTGGTTCTTTTTTGGTTAAAACAAATTAGATTGGTTCTTTGGTTAAAACAAATTAGATTGGTTCTTTTTATTTTAAAACAAATTAAATAGCTTATTTCTTTTATTTGTTTAACACAAATAGATTAGTTCCTTTATATATATATATATGTTTCTTCTCAAAAGTTCTATTTCTTTGGAAAAACTTGGTTTTTGTGGGTAAATAGACTAATTCATGCTAGATATATTGTTCCTTTTAAAAACTTTGACATAAACCATGAAAAGAGACCATACTCATTGCAAAATTCTCCTCAAAATCTTTCTTTCTCTCAAACATTGAAATAAGTCATGAAATATGACAATCAACAGAGTTCTCCAAAACTTTATAATCTCTCAAACCATCCTAAAAAGGTGATTCTGCATGTTCAGGGCGTTACTGTGGGGGCACGGGACGGTGGTGTGAGTTTTTGCCTCTAATTAGAAATTCGGCCTCAGAGGTTGTTTTCCGCACCGCTCACCTGATTGATAATGATCAGTTTATATATGATAAAGAGGATGAAATGATGGAGATGTTCAATATTTATCATCTAAAACTAATTACTCTGACCCAATAATTATAACCCAGCTCACTTATATCAAATATTCTCTGTTCCCTTTAAACACTTATATTTGATAGTACAAACATGTTGTTTGCTTTGCTCCTTGATACAGAAGAGACAGTCTTCTAGCCTTGACAATCTTTGGATTAGATGTTCTTGTTTGATCAGAACCATGACTTGTTTGTTTTATCTGTAAGACGTCAGAGCTGTCAAAACTCCACCTCCTTCTTGTTTAAATAGCTTGTCATGTCCAGTACAATTTGGAATTGTGCAGGACAATGTATTTGAGACCAAAACTAAGTTTCAAAAGACATTAAAAGCCATTCCCCTTTGCAAAGTTGTTTGTCTGATTTAACACTGTTCTCTTGTTTATCTTTGTGTGGTTTTTATTAAGGTAACAGGGGTTTAAAATCCCCATCACTGAGGAACAGCTTCTACCCTGAGGCTGTTAGACTCATGAATAAATTTAAAAAAATATTAATATTAATATTAATATTAATTTCATTTAAAAACATGACAATTATACATACAATACAATAACAAAAAGTAAATTAAATAAAATGAAAAGGGGCAGAAGAAGAACTAGTCTTATGAAAACTGCCCCTTTTTACTCCATTCCAATTTAAATCAAATTATATATATAAAAAAATTAATTCAAAAAGAAAATAACAATCTAGCTAAATTAAAAACATAAAAACTCAAACATCTTAATCAAATCAGACAACAACTTAAGTAGATATATGTATTAACGATTCCCATGTTCTTCCAAGAAACTCGTCTTTATCAGTCTCTTAAATGTACACAGTGATCTGGCATTCTTAACAGTATCTTCCAAACCATTCCACAATCCTATTCCCTGAATTATAATATAAAATAATAGGAATAATCACTGTGAAATATCAAATCATGCTGATGCTGATCTGTTTTCTTGTTGCTGTGTTCATCTGTGACCATCTGCTCATAAAGACTCATGTTTGTGCTGCTGTTTGTAATGATGTTTTTCTATTACTCTAGGGCTTAGTGTATTTCTAGTTGAATGTTTTTCTTAGTTCATATCCTAGATTTTATTACTGTTTTTCTCTTACATTTTGTTGTTGGATGTAACTGGGACCCTGTGTACATAAACTCATTTCATCACATGTACTACATGCGGTGCAAATGACAATAAAGACTCTCTGACTCTGACTTTCTGACTCTGACTTTATAAAGGATTGTTTGTATTTACTTAACAAATTTCTTCATGGTATACTCATTGGTAAATGGACTGTTCTTATATACCGTAACGCCTTTCAATATTATCAAGATACTCAAAGCGCTTTACATTACAATTTGTGCCCTAATTTACCCATTCATGCAGCACTCTACTAGCTCTCTACAAAGACTATGGTATCATATTCATACACTGAGGGAACACACATCAGAGGCAATGAAGGATTCAGTGTCTTGCCCAGGGACACTTCAGCATGTGACTGCTGGTGTAATCAAACCCCAACTCTCCCATTGGAGGACAACTGCTCTAACCACTCAGCCACAGCTTCCCCCATTGGATTAGCTTTACATGTAGATTTGGTCAAAATTTGGGCTAAGGGTTTTAATGAGACAGGATTGGGATAAGCTTTTTGAAAAAGTAAAGTCAATGTAATGCTGTGTGGATTTCTTGAAACCAATTTTTTATGCGTTGGTTCAGTTTCTTCCTGGATGAGCTGACACTGGTAAATAACGTGAATATTTCCTCTTGCCTCTGTTTGCAAAAATGTGTCTGTGTATTTGAGACAGTACAAAATCTGTGATGAGTTTCACACACTACAAGGTAAGAAGGCGTTTGATCGAGTACCAAGATTCATTCTTCTGCATGACAG
This sequence comes from Garcialebias charrua, assembly GCA_038048925.1. Lineage (NCBI taxonomy): Eukaryota > Metazoa > Chordata > Actinopteri > Cyprinodontiformes > Rivulidae > Garcialebias > Garcialebias charrua. Next base: position 4,002 of record JBBPBX010028163.1, read on the forward strand.
TGACACCAAATATACTCCAGTAGTCTGCATGGTGGAAGAGCCCCCAACAGAGTCCCGATCTCAACTGTCACTTCGAGAAAACACAAGGAGACAGAAAACATTGAGACAGAATAATCTAAGATTCATGCAAAAACTTGTCAAGTACTGTACTTTCAAAATATTGCAAACATTCAGGAAATGTGCCGCTATTTTGATTTCAATTCACTTGTTTTTAGTTTTGTAACTTTTTGTGAAGGTACCAGGCATCTGAAAGTTTCTCATTTCACCTTTCTGCATATTTTGGAGTGGGTTTTCTTCTGCACTTCATTTATCAATCAATCAATCTTTATTTATAGAGCCCCTTTCAGCAGCCAGAAGGTGCACAAAGTGATGAACAATACAGAAATAAAAACAAACAATAAAAAACAACAACAATAAAAAACAGCCAGTTAAAAATTAAAAACAATTTAGACCTAACAAGAATGTCAAAGAACTACTAGGTATTAAAAGACTGCCTGAATAAGAAGGTTTTTAGATTAGATTTAAAACACTCCATATGAGTGATGGAGCGCAAGTCCAGAGGTAGCTTATTCCAGAGACTGGGTGCAACGACAGAAAAGGCCCGGTCACCCCAACGTTTGTAGTTGGTCTTTGGAACAGACAGGAGAAATGTATTTGATGATCTCAGTGTCCTCCTATATTCACGAACAGTTACAAGATCAGTCAAATACAGTGGGGCAAGACCATTAAGAGCTTTAAAAGTGAATAATAAAATTTTAAATTTAATTCTAAAATCAATTGGAAGCCAATGGAGAGAAAATAAAACAGGGGTAATGTGTTCACGTCTGGAGGTGTTGGTTAAAAGTCTAGCTGCAGCATTTTGGACCAATTGAAGGCGTTTAATGGAGGATTGGGAGATTCCCGCATATAGGGAATTGCAGTAGTCAAGCCTTGAGGTGATAAAAGCATGAATGGCCTTTTCTAAATCAAAACAATTTAAAAAAGGTTTAACTTTGTATAAAAGACGTAGTTGATAAAAACAGGCCTTGACTACAGACGCTATTTGTTTATCAAATTTTAAGTCCTTGTCAAATGTCACCCCCAAGTTTTTAATTTTTGGTCTGCATTTGGAAGTTAGAGCACCAAAATTACAGGGAGCATCATCACCGAAGAAGATGCATTCTGTCTTTCCTTCGTTTAAAAACAAAAAATTACGGTGAAGCCACTGTCGGCAATACAATCAGCGTATGGGGTGAGAAGATTGCTGTTTTTGGGTTTCATTGGTAGATAAATTTGTACATCATCGGCATAGCAGTGAAAAGAAAAATTATGTCTGGCTATTACTGATCCAAGGGGCAGCATGTACAGTGAAAAGAGGAGAGGACCGAGAATAGAACCCTGCGGCACACCACAAGAGAGAACGGCAGTGGAGGAAGAAAGAGTGTCCAGCATGACAGAGAATGTTCTGTTGGTCAAGTAGGCAGTGAACCACTTGAGTGCTGTACCAGAAATTCCAACATAATGTTGAAGGCGAGATAGAAGGACAGTGTGGTCTACTGTGTCAAATGCAGCTGTGAGGTCCAGCAACACCAGTGCAACGGGACACTTGGCATCCATGGACATGGAAATGTCATTATGGACTTTTAACAAGGCTGATTCGGTAGAATGACGGGATCTAAAACCAGACTGAAATGTTTCAAAAATACCATGATTTTCTAAAACAGGTTGTAACTGCATAAAAACAATTTTTTCTAAAACTTTAGATAAAAAAGGCAGATGAGAAATAGGTCTAAAATTAGATAAAATTGATGGGTCCAGGTGAGGTTTTTTAAGAAGGGGCCTAACTACAGCATGTTTAAATGCAGCAGGGACAATCCCTAAACGAAGGCAGGAGTTTAAAAGTGTTAAAACACAAAAACCCACAGAATTAAAAACCTCTTTTAAAAACCTGGATGGAAGAAAGTCCAGAGGGCAATTAGTGATCTTTAAATGTTGAACAACATCAGTGAGAGTGGCAAGAGACACTGGTTGAAACTGTTCAAACACAACCGGAGCTACAGAGACAACAGAGTAGTCAGGGGCAACCGGACCAGTGACCTGTCTGACTGAGGCCACTTTATCCTGGAAAAATTTTAGAAAGTTTTCACAGTTTGTGGCTGTGGCATCTGGTAGAATACGCACAGCTGGATTTATAACAGAATTAATAGTGTTAAATAACACTCTAGGACAATGGCAATTATTTGAAATCAAACCAGATAAAAATAGACATTTCGCCTCTTTGACAGATCTCTGGTAATTTTTAAAGCATTCTCTCAAAAATTTTAAGGATGAAGGAAGTTTGTCTCTCTTCCATTGTCGTTCCGCTTTCCTACATATTTTCTTGAGAGTATGCGTGGCATCGTTTAACCACGGCTCAACTCTTGGTTTGGTGGATTTAAACCGAAGAGGAGCGATGGAGTCTAAAATGTCAGAGCAGGTGGTTTGGAAAGAGAGAAGGAAGTCCTCTGGATAAAATTCATTTGTACTTGAAATTGAAAAGTCCATAAAAGCAGTGGTAAACAGTCCAGCGGTCTCAGGAGTAAAAATACGACGCCAATGACCTGCAACAGCAGGCCTACTGACAGGTAGGGGGGCTGAAAACTCTAACATGATGGGGAAATGATCTGAGATGGCAGTTTTAGATGTTTCACAGAGTGAGATGGACAGCCCATGAGATATAATAAGGTCCAAGGTATGTCCAAGAAGGTGAGTTGGCCCACGCACAGACTGTATTAAGTTAAAAGATGTTAAAAGATTAATAAAATCAGAGGCTAATTGATCGGACGGGCAACAAACATGAATATTAAAATCTCCACAAAAAAGTAAATTGTCAAATTTGGGAATGGAGTCAGCTAAAAATTCAGCAAATTGTTGAATAAAATCCTTATTATTTTTAGGGGGACGATAGACAATTCCAAATAATACAGGTTGTGTCAGCTCAGCCACGAACAGCTGTAACTCAAAAGAAGAATATGTTTTGGCAGGTAGAAGTCTACATTTGAAATTGTCTCTAAAAACTGAAGCAATGCCCCCACCACGACCCGTGAGACGGGGGGAGTTGAGTAAGGAACAGCCGGGAGGGAGGAGCTCTGAGAAGGCACTATTTTTATCCGGTTTTAACCACGTCTCCGTTAACAGAAAAAAATCCAGTGTGTGTGAGGAGAAAAAGTCATTCATGATAAATGTTTTGTTAGTTAGTGATCTGATGTTAATCAGTGCCAAATGAACGGAGTTCCTGACCATTTGCTGACATCCATGCTGAAGTGGACGGAGGTGTCCCTGAACGCAGCCCCGGATGTGGGTCCCAACGAGCCGGCTGCGTGGGCATGTGCAGCTGGCGTCCAGGTCTGGGACAACCGGCCGGAGCCAACGATAGCAATCCCTTGTTAGCCGGTTGTAAATGCCGTGGGAGTTAGAGTCCCGAATCCGTAGTTTGTTGTGAAGTCCGCTTCTCCTTCCGCGTCGTCGTCGACGGCTCCTGGAGGGCAGCGCAGCGAGAGAACGCCATAAACAGGTAGGCACCGAGGCAAGGTGTGGCGGTGGCGGAAGCTGAGAATGTTTGCTAAAGTTGGTTGGAAGGTTCTGCATGAAGTCTCGAATATTCAAAAGTGCCAAGCGATCGTATGCATGTAGCTTTGACAGAGACCATACTGAAGTCAAAAACGTTAAAACTAGCAGAAACACAAGTAGCGAATAAAGCAGAGGTGGACGGCACGCCAGACACAGCGGCGCCATCTTGAATCGCCTCGTCACTATTTATTTATCACTAAATTGATAGCATTTTATTTTATCCGAGATTGCTTGCTCTCTTTGCTGAAAAAGTATTTGCAAGCCAAAGAAGAAAATCCTCCCAAAGTTCAAGAAGTTTCTTTGACTTTTGGTAAATAGTGTTTTTTATTATATTAAAATATAAGGGCTGTTGCTACAAAACCCTTAAAACCTCACATTTTTGTATTACTTTTTCCATTTACACTTTACAATGTCCTATATCCATGCCTTTAGGAGCCATAAAACTAACTTAAATCCAACTGAACCATGCGCTTAACGAAATCTTGTCTCCTCTTGCGTTATCCTGTCTTGCCTTTTTTGGGGGGTGGGGGTGGGGTAGAGTTCAAGAACTACAGAAGTGGTACAGAAGAGAAATAGAAAGGTACTGTGTGTTAGCTGAGCAAAGGTCAGTGCTGAGGAGTACCTAAGGTGCTGATGAATAAAGAAAAAGAGTGAGCCGAATATAAAAAAGCTCAGGAATGAGCAGACCATTGTTCCATATGATATTCTTATGAGAGTCATCTCAGGAAGATGGCCCGGGAAATGCAAGCTTGTTTAACCCAGTCCTGGAGGGTCAAAGGGTAATAAATAAATAAAAACATTAAATGTATTGAAACACATTTTTAAGAACAAAGTCAAAGTCAAAGTCAACTTTATTGTCAGATCTGCAATATGTACTGTACAGGACATACACAGGACCGAAATTGCGTTTCTCTCAGTCCCTCGGTGCAACAGTAAACATCTAAACATTGAAACACTGAAACATATAATAATAGACATAAGCATAAAATAGTAAAACTAACACTGTCCTGAGTTTTTTGCATAGTGGTATAAGAGTATGAAAATTTACACCAACTCTAAAACTAAAACATTAAACATTTAATGAACATAATACTGTCCTGAGTTTTTGCATACTAGTATAAAAAAAGAGTATAAAAAGTATAACTAAAATAAACTAAAGGTTTGTTGATCAGCCACAGCATGAGGATACAGAAAAGACTGGTGGAAGGTATGTTAAAAAAAAAAAAAAAATGAGAGGATTTTTGTTTTTAGAGTCTTAGATAATTGGAGGTAGTTATGTATTAAAGCTATTTATTTATTTATTTTCAGTTTTAAATAGTATTTCAAAGAATTATCGCAGCCATGGTCATTATTTTAAAAGTGCAAATGTTTTAAATGATTGATTTTTCTTTCCACAGTATCACGTTTTAGTTTGAGTGTAAAACAACCCAGAGTACTATTCGAGAACCAAGCAACCAACAACAGTAGAAATGGTACAGTAAGTGTTTTATTTACAATTGTGAGTTTCCAGGAACACTGGAGAGAGCAGCAGGAGATAAGAAATTGTGAGGATATTCTTAAAGATATTGTTTGTAGTCCAGAGTTATGATTAAAGTGTCTTTCTTGTATTTTTTCATTCAACCTTTATTTAGTCAGGTAAATCTTTTGAACCTCATGGGCTCATTTACGAAAGCGACCTGCTAAAACTAAAGAACAATGAACAGCAGTGGTAGAATTTCCTTAAACAATAAACAAACAAACAATAAACAATAGAAAACAAAAGAGAGAAAAAAACAAAAGAAAGTTTTTTTTTTTTTTTTTTTAAACAAAGTATAAAAAAACTAGCAAAACATTATAAGGTAGACGTATAAAATCAAAGACAGGAACAAATCTGCATTGGTTTTTGCCAGGATTCCAACAGATTCTGAAAACCATTTAGAGAAGTCAAGGTCGAGAGTATTTCTTCTTTAACGTGCAGGGAGCAGAGACCGAGGGATTCCAGGGCAAAGGAGATGGCCAAGGTGTGAAATGGAAAGAGGCTGGACGGACGTCAAGACTGAATGTAAGGATGTTGGGTTGACATTTTATTGTAATGCTTATAGGTAGCAGTTCCAGAGGTGGGATCTTAGGAGACGCTGGTAAATACAGGCTGGCTGTGACTCAAGGGAAAACCAATGAGTAAGGAACTGGACACAGGAGATGCAAAGAGCATGAGGAACACAAAGGTTTAGTACAATCTTAGCACAGAGGATTTTCGCTATGTCTGGACACAGTACCAGGAATGGACCATGTCCCAGCAGAGTCTTGTTGGTCCAAACAGTCAAGTACTGCTCCCATCACCTGACTGTAGACAGCTGTGTGTAATTGGCACCACCCTGCCACTCAGGAACTGTAACAAACAGGTTTGTGATGGAAAACCCCAGAATCCCCATACACACATTGGGATGAAAATTTCTATTATACATAAGTTTTGAGATAGCAGAAAAATCCCCAAAGCCCTTTTTTATTATTGTCTTGGTGATCGAAATGACCACTCTTTTCGTGTTTGGCCTCTTGCTGGAGACTTTATTAGCAGCTAGCATTCAATGTGCCATCTACTCAGTTTACTGCATACATTCATGATATACCACCACCTTTGGAAATTATCCCCCCCCCCCCCAGTGATATAATGGGACTTTGCCTAATGCACACACTTTGTTTAATGTTATTTAAAACGTTCTCCTCAAACTCAAAATTAAGAAAAACCACAGCCAGTAGTAAAATGTGTAGCAGGTAAAGTTTGACTGAAGAGGAAGCTGGGATTACACCTTAAAGGAAATGGCCTGAATCATTGCCTGATAAATAGACAAGGTGGTTGACAATATTGTACAAGATAAATTCTGTTATTTCCTTGACAGTGGCATTCCTGTTTGAGGTGCAGTGACGTTTAAGGGCCCGGAGATCACGAGCATCCAGTAGAGTTTTACGGCCTTGACCCTTACGCACAGCGATTGTTCCAGATTCTCTGAATCTTTTGATGATGTTATGCACGGTTGATGATGATAACTTAAAAGTCTTTGCTATTTTACGCTGGGTAACACCATTCTGGTATTGCTGCACTATCTTTCTGCGCAACAATGGTGGAATTGGTGATCCTCTTACCATCTTGGCTTCTGAGAGACACTGACACTCTGAGAAGCTCTTTTTATACCCAATCATGTTGTCAATTGACCTAATTAGTGTTAATTGGTCTTCCAGCTGTTCGTTATATGCTCAATTTCCTTTTTCCAGCCACTTATTGCTACTTGTCCCAACTTTTTTGGGATTTGTTGACACTGTGAAATTTTGAATCAACATATTTTTCCTTTAAAATGTTACATTTACTCAGATTAAACTTTTGATCTGTCATCTATGTTCTATTACGAATAAAATATTGACATTTGCCTTCTCCACATCATTGCATTCAGTTTTTATTCACAATTTGTTTAGTGTTCCAACTTTTTTGGAATCCGGTTTGTAATTTAAAACACTTTGAAGATGAGTCATAGAAGACTCCAGTGTCTCTGATATTTTCCCATCTTTCCCATCAATGCTGGGACATTATGATTCCATCAATCCATCCATTTTCTTTCGTGGGGGTCACTGGTGCCCATGTCCAGCCATCACGATGCGAGAGACGGGGTACACCCTGGACAGGTCTCCAGTCCATCACAGGGCCACATAGAGACAAACAACCGTTAACTCTCTCACTCACACCTCGGGACAATTTAGAGTTACCAATCAGCCTAACATGCATGTTTTTGGTCTGTGGGAGGAAACCGGAGTACCTGGAGAAAACCCACGCATGCACGGAGAGAACATGCAAACTCCACCCAGAAAGGTCTCCAGACTGGGATTTGAATCAGAGTAACCTGCTCGCTGAGAGGCGGCAGCTCCACCAACTGTGCTGCCCGATTATGATACCTCATGGTAAATAATGGACGGTCAGTAAACTAGTTTCTAAACAGTTCTACTAACCTGTCTTTTGATATCTTCTCCAGAGACTCCCAAGTCCTGTTCCCTCAAGTCTTCTAAGACCTCCTCATTCCTTGTGCTTTCACCTTGACCTCATCTTGTCCCTTCAACCATCCAAACATCAGTCTGGATCAGCAACAACCAAATATCAACAACCTGTTCCAATGGTACTCACCTCTTCTGGGTCATCTCTCTTCCTGTGGAAGCCTAGGACCTTGCCCTCCTCTAAAAACTAAAAAAACGCTAAGCATGATGGGAAAGACAACAAAATCCACTTCCTTAGTGGTTAAAGGGAGTGGCTGTGTTGTCTTTCCCATCATGCTTAGCGTTTTTTTTAGTTTTCCAGATGCACCTAAAGCTGGCGAACTAGAAAACTGCTAAGCATGATGGGAAAGACAACAAAATCCACTTCCTTAGTGGTTAAAGTGAAACTAAACCCAGGTTGAGACGGTAACTCCTCCTTCCAAAATCTCCCTGAAAATGGGCGTGTCGAGAGACAAGGAGGGGTGGAGGTAGAGTTGTGCTTTTGTTCACGCCTCCACCTGCAACAACCTAAAACAAATTAAACCTCTAGCCAACAACATACACCAAGCAACAACAAAGAATAAACATGTAGATGTATTTATCCATTCCACCCATTCCATCCAAAACCAAAGGCCTAAAAAAATGAAAATGAAAAGAAAAATAAAACCGCTTGTCAGGAGTGAAATGCAGCATTTCCATATAAGGTATGCACTTCTCATCTCTGCAGGGGATTGGCTCTGCTTGAACCACCTGTGTGACATCACACATGAGCAGACATGTCACACATGAGCAGACATGTCACACATGAGCAGACATGTCACACATGAGCGTTTGCACAAATAAGAAAATTAAGGTGTAATCCACCAGTTCAACCCATAGAACTACCGTAAACACATTTTTAGACCAAATATTGCCAAATATTGCCAATTTACACAGATATGCACAATTATGTGAGAATAAACACAGCCATAGTTCTAGATAACATTTTAAACACATTTTAGGGAGTTTATCAGCTAAAAAAGGTTAATTTTGGGTTTAGTCACACTTTAAGGGGAGTGGCTGTGTTGTCTTTCCCATCATGCTTAGCTGTTTTTTAGTTTTTCCAGCTGAACCATGAGTGAGGAAGACATGTGTGTGGTAGACTTGCCTCATGTGTGCTGATACAGTTTGTGAGTTTCCTGTTGTAAAGCTCAACAGTGTCTTCATTGGCTTTAACTCATGCAATGTTAAGAGTAAGACAACAGTCACAGAATGTGATGGAACAAAAGTGCTCTTTGAAGCTGGATCGGAAATATTGTCAGGTGGGATCCAATATCCAATACTTAAATTTAGCTCATATCGGATTGGTCCCATCCCTTTTTTTTACACTAGGAAGAAACTTGAGTACCATGAGAAAACCTAGGCATCCATCCATCCATCTTCTTCTGCTTATCCAGGGTCGGGTCGTGAGGTTAGCAGCCTAATGGTACAGTCACACCAAACAGCGTTTTGAACCTCCAAAACGCTCCTCACGCACGGAAGTGGACGCGCTGACCCCTGGTGTCCAAACTGTAGTGTTGCGGCGGCTTCGTGGCAGCGGCGTCATGGGGGCGGGGTGTGGGAGGAGCGTCGTGATTCTCTTTCCGGTCTGATGTGTTGTTGTTGTCGTCGTCTGTTCTCAAAATGGCGGATGATGTGGAGGCAGCTTTATGCTTGCTAGTGGCACGCCGAAGACGTGCAAGGCGCCGTGTCTGGGTTCACGAAACTATTCAGAGGCGTTCTGAATTCGGGGAGTTTCACCATTTAATCCAGGAGCTGCGCATGGACGAGCAGCGCTTTCAGCGGTACTTCCGTCTCAACCGTGCCCAGTTTGACGACCTGCTGTCTCGTGTTGGTGCCCGCATCACCTACCAGGACACCAACTACAGGCGCGCGATCCCAGCTGAAGAACGCTTGGCCATCTGTCTCCGGTTGGTTATTTGCAACAACAGATAAATATAGCATATATATAATATAGCGCGAATATCTGTCTCTCTTTCTGTCATATAATATATATATATATATATATTATATATATATAATATATATATATATATTATATATATAATATCTATATATATTATATATATAATATATATATAAATACATATTCTTCTTTTCTATTTTAGGACAACAGATAAAAAGTGCCAATGTCTGTCTGTGTCACATATATATATATATACACCGGTATAGAAATACATATTATTCTTTATACAGAAGAGTGTGTACATAAGTACATACATACAGTATTGTGTCTGTGTGTCTGTGTCACATATATATATATACACCGGTATAGAAATACATATTATTCTTTATACAGAAGAGTGTGTACATAAGTACATACATACAGTATTGTGTCTGTGTGTCTGTGTCACATATATATATATACACCGGTATAGAAATACATATTATTCTTTATACAGAAGAGTGTGTACATAAGTACATACATACAGTATTGTGTCTATCTGAGTGATGTTGGCCACACATCCTAATGTGTATACATATAGAGGTGTGTGTGTGTAGGTTCTATTATGTGCATTACAGATGTTGTACGTTTAATGTCATGTCTGTAATAATTGTAATTACTCTTTCTCTATGCAGGTTTTTTGCTACTGGGGGCTCCTACAGGACCATAGCAAACAGCTTTCGTGTTGGAATACAGGTTCCGTATCATTGATGTTGGGGGGTATGGAAGAACCAGTGACGGCGGGGTCCTGGCCCACTCCATCTTTGGTCAGGCTCTGCGTGGAGAAGTGTGTGAAAGCCACTTGTGTTCTCCACAATTTCATCCGGGGTGACGACATACCAGCACACCGTGGAACGGAAGAACCCCTTCCTGGTGTCCAGAGAGTGGGAGCAAACTGTGCGGCAAGAGATGCAATTGTGGCCAGAGAGGCATTCATGAGATACTTCTCAGAAGAAGGAGCTGTGGCATGGCAGCTAACAGAGTAGTCATCCATCACCCCCACTGACTTGCAACGGCTCTGTTACGTTCCACCAAATCACCTGCAGAGCCAAGTCATTCTGAACAGTTTCTTGTTATACTTATTACTTTTGTTTAATTTAGTTCTTTATATGACCAAGTACACGACGTTCATTGTGAACACTGTCGTATCCACATTTTCATTAGTTGAATGTGTATAATTGCATTAAAACTTACAGATGAAAATTGTGTGATAAATTTCTGTTCTGTCTTTCGGTTAGTTTTACTTAAGTATTCATACATAAACGACCAGAAACGCAACTGTTTCCGGTTTATGGTGATACCTTATATAACTTACATTTCATTATATAATCTCTAATAATTACTTTTTATTAAGTAAGTAAGAAAATGATTATCTGAAGTCGTACTGAACTAGTACTGTATTTGTTATTTGGGGAAACTTTTGTGCCAACATTTAATATTAACATAAAGGACCAAAAAATGAATAGCAGACTAAAACCAAAATTTTACAGAAATAGTATATTTCTGCCCTGTTCCACTGTATTCATATGAAATCATACAAATGCCAGAAAGTGCTAGTAACAAACCTGCAATATTAAAGCTATCTACATGAAATGTAAAGTTTCTTATGTAGATTTACACCAGCCAGCAAGTTTCTCCTACGCATGTAAAGACTTGCACACCAATTCTATGTACAAAACACATTTATTTAAAAGTAGAAAACACATTTATTTAAAAGTAGAAAACATTGCTATCTAAAAAAAACAAATTATATATCCATATATATCCATATATATATATATACAAAGTGTATATGTGTGTATATATATATGTGTGTATATATATATTGTGTTATATATATATATACTGTATATATACACAAAGTGTATATATATATGTATATACAAAGTGTATATGTATATATATATATTATATTAGCCTTCCTGGGATGTCACTGGACCCACTCTGTCGCCAGTGGACTCCTCATAAACCATGGTGTAGATTTTATATTGAAGTCTCTCACGCTGTAATGCAGGCATACGTTTCAGGGGAGCTACCAACGACATCACAAAACGCTCTACTTCGCAGGCGGGAGGTGGTGGTGGGGGCAGTGTGGCAGCCATATCTTTTCTTGTATTCAAGAATTGAAGGACCTCACGTTCAAAATCCTTCCGCTGCATGGGTCCCTGCTCCCTACGGGGTCTCTTCTGCGCTGATCCTGTAAAGAACACAGTACATGTGTTGAATGTTAGATGAGCTTTCAATTAATTGTTCTTATGAGTTTACATATGTTCTGTGTGTGTGGGTGTGTTTTGAAGTGGGGGAGATTTTGCCACCACTGGATCAGTTGTGTGTGTATTTGTGTCTGTGGTTTTTTGACACTAAATCTACACAAAAAGCACGATGAGAGTCACACCTGGGGCAGACGAAGGTGCTGGCATCACAGACGTGGTGGATGATGTGACAGGAGAAGTAGTTCTCACTGGAGCAGGAGTTGTCACTGGAGATACGGTTTGAGACAGCTCCAACACACCTGCGTCAATAGTTTCTGTGAATCAAATAACAAATAAACAATTTATTTATTAGTCCCGGAGACTCTTCCACCTCTTCTTGCATGTTTCCACTAAACAAAGGCATTGAAAAACGTTAAATGTGTTGGCTATACTTTGTGATAGCTGAAATCATTCTTATTTTTATCCAATTTGTGATGTAGTTTGAAGGTTATGATTGTTTGAACAAACTGTGAAATAAGGGGCAGATATAATAGGATTTCATCTTCTTTGTGCTCCATTTATTTTATCCGACTTGTATTCTTGTATCTGATGAAACTGTCTTGTATTGTTCTTTTATAATGAATGAACAAACATCAAATCAAAACGGCTAGCAGAGCTTAAACTGGCTAAACGTGAAACGTTCACCATTAAAAACTTACCCGGTAAACCGACTTCATCACTGACACTCCGCCAGGCAACGAGCTTTTTATTTCTGTCTCTGTAGAGGACATTTGACTGGTCGTAAAGGACTGGATGGGTACACACAGCAACGATGAGTTTCTCCTCCATTGTACACAACTTCGCGCTTTCTATCTGTCCAACAAACAATGCGTCACACAGTTGCGCATGCGCACAACCGTCCCCTCGTTCCGCGTCACATAGCTCCACCCCGACTCTCCCTGATTGGTTGACACACCAACCAATCAGGTAGATTTGAGCGGCGTTTGAACGTTTGAACCGCGAAAACTTCAGCTCAGCTGAAGCGGAACTTGGAAGCCGACGCCGGTTCACGTGCACGAAAAAACGCTCCTCAGAACGCGCAACACGCACGCGACCTGACGCCAGACGCCAGGAGGTGCCTGTGTGCGTCCACCATTGACTTTACATGGAAGCTGGAAGCTTGGAGGTAAAAACGCTGTTTGGTGTGACCACACCATCACACCTCCAGATGCAGGAAGAGAGCCACCTGCATCATAAAAGACCTCACTCATCCAGCACACACACTTTTTGCCCCACTCCCCTCAGGAAGGAGGCTGAGGAACATCAAATGCAGAGGTGGGTAGAGTATTCAAAATTTTTACTCAAGTAAAAGTATTGTTACTTGAACCAAATATTACTCAAGTAAAAGTAGTTTTCATTCATTCATTCATTCAACCTTTATTTATACAGGCTAGCCTCGTTGAGTCACGGGGACTCATTTACAAGAGGGACCTGTCTCACTCACACCAAACAACCATCCACTCTCACACTCACACCTAGGGTCAATTTAGAGTCACCAATCAGCCTAACAAGCATGTTTTTTGGTCTGTGGGAGGAAACCGGAGTACCCGGAGGAAACCCACGCATGCACGGGGAGAACATGCAAACTCCACCCAGAAAGGCCCCGGACCGGGATTTGAACCGGCAACCTTCTCGCTGAGAGGCAGCAGCTCTACCAGTTGTGCCACCGTGCTGCCCAAAGTGAGTAGGCATCCAAAAATTTACTTGAGTAAAAGTTATAAAGTACTTTGATTATAACCTACTCAAGTAGTGAGTAACTGCGGAGTACCATCTTGTGTCATTAAATTATAACATGCAAATGGATTTACAAGGAAACATAACTTTTAATGAGACTGAACATACATTGTTATAAATAAAAACACAAAGGCAATACCAGCCAAAAGGATTTAGAAATAAACCACTTATCTTTTACATTGTTGTAAATAAAAAAACAAACACAAAGGCAACTGTAGCCCAAATAATTCTGCTAAATAATAATAAACTTGACTTTCTGCAAAACTTTGTTTCTACCAGTAAATGTTGGAACTCATTTTCTTACATTTTGACATCCTATAAACAGCACTAACTGTTTACCAGAATCTCCGACGTCACTCAACATGGCCCGCGCGGAGAGTTTGTTGTGGTCACGTGACTGGTTGGCTTCACTTGATTGGTTACATGTCAGGTGACAATAAGTTACGCAATAATTTTGCTGCGAATGTTTTTACATACTTGAAACAAAAGTAACTGTAGCGATCGGCAGAAAGCCCAAAGTAACTGAGTAAAAGTTGCGGTTTTCTCCCCTAAAATTTACTCAAGTAAAAGTACAAGTCTTTCACATTTAAACTACTCTCACAAGTACAATTTTCTCAAAAAGCTACTTAAGTAAATGTAACTGAGTAAATGTAACTCATTCCTACCCACCTCTGATCAAATGTAGAACCACTAGACTGAGGAACAGCTTCTACCCTGAGGCTGTTAGACTCATGAATAAATAACCAGAATAATCACTGTGAAAAATCACATCATGTTGCTGCTGATCTGTTTCATGTTGCTGTGTTCATTCGTGCCCATCTGCTCATACAGACTCATGTTCGTGCTGCTGTTTGGAGTAATGTTTTTCTATGATATTAGTGCTTAGTGTATTTTTAGTTGATGTTTTTCTTAGTTCATATCTTAGATGTTATTACTGTTTTTCTTTTACATTTTATTGTTGGATGTAACTGGGACCCTGTGTACATAATCTCGTTTCATCACATGTACCACATGTGGTGCGAATGACAATAAAGATTCTCTGACTCTGAGTAGAGCCGCTGCTTCTCCACATCGAGAGGAGCCAGTTGAGGTGGCTCGGGCATCTGGTTAGGATGCCTCCTGGACGCCTCCCTGGTGAGGTGTTCCGGGCATGTCCCACCGGGAGGAGACCCAGAGGAAGACCCAGGACACGCTGGAGGGACTATGTTTCTCGGCTGGCCTGGGAACGCCTTGGGATTCCCCCAGAGGAGCTGCTCCAAGTGGCTGGGGAGAGGGAAGTCTGGGCCTCCCTACTTAGGCTGCTACCCCCGCGACCCGACCCCGGATAAGCGGACGAAAATGGATGGATGTATGGATGGACTCACAGATCATTTCCACACTGTGAAGTGTCCAGACCTCTCAGATCAGCGAGCACAGAGTTATTAGTTGTTCCACAAATTAAAACCAAACATGGTGAAGCTGCTTTTACTTTTTCTGACCCTCACCTGTGAAACAAAATGCCAGAGGAGATCAGACT
Source organism: Garcialebias charrua (assembly GCA_038048925.1). Lineage (NCBI taxonomy): Eukaryota > Metazoa > Chordata > Actinopteri > Cyprinodontiformes > Rivulidae > Garcialebias > Garcialebias charrua. The sequence continues at coordinate 19,072 of JBBPBX010028163.1, forward strand.
TGATCTCATCTGACCACGTTTAAATCTAAATTAAAGATATAAGTTTTGCTATTGCCTTGAACTAAACATTTAAACCATTTAATGTTTTTTTTTTTTATAAACATTTCTAGAGTTAATTGAAATTTTGCCAACTGTGTGCGGCTCTGGAATCAGCGAGGCTTGTTGTCTGTGCATTGGCGATTTCCCTAGATGAGGACATAGCTTGTGCCTTCACATTGCAGGAACAGGCTTGGACAGTTTGTGCCCATGCGCCAAACAGGAGTTTTACCCAGCGTTCATGGAATCCTTAGAAGGGGTGCTAAAAGGTGCTCCAGTTGGGGACCCCTTTATTCAACTCAGGAACTTCAATACCCTTCAGTGATCTGTGATAGTTTGTTGGAAATGCCTGTCAAAAGAACCCGTCAGAGTGATCTTCAACTCTCACCTCCAAGAGAGCTTCAACCAGTGAAGGCAGGGGACATGGAATCCATGGGCCATGCTCCGTGTTTCCATCGTTGTTGTAGCTGTCCTGAGCTGAACTCGGTGGAGGATGCTCTAGATCACATATGTCAGAGTGGCGGCCCGCGGGCCGGATAAGCAATTATTTATGGCCCCCTGGATGATATTTAATAACTATTAGAGCCGGCCCGCAAGCCACAGAACACCGGCAGCAGGCTCTCAGCTGTTAACAAGGTGAAATGTCCGCTGCTCAGCTTCATTCTAACTCCGGCAGAAGTGGTGGAGGTGACATGTCCGCTGCTCAGCTTCATTCTAACTCCGGCAGAAGTGGTGGAGGTGGGGGGTGGGAGAAGTGACGATATTCCAATGCGCAGCAACGCTTTCCTCAGCCCTCCCCATCTTGTATTCTCACAGACATAGTCTCGCGAGTTTTGGGTGCGGTGACTCACGAGACTTTAAGACAGCAGTGGAGCTATCGGTGCGTGAGAGCGCTGTGGAGTGAATGTCAGTACGCAGTAAACATGGATGCAAAACTAGCGAACAAGCAAACGAAAACTTATTATTTTCACACAGAGTGGGAGGAGGAGTATTTTTTTGTTTATTCTAATTCGAAGTCTATTTGCCTCATCTGTAATTCGAGCGTTACCTTACCCAATAGGCCTAAGTGTAACTTGAAGCGGCATTTCAAGACAATGCACAAACGGAGACAGATTTCCCTCCTAAAAGTTCTTTATGGACTCAGAAAGTGTGGGAGCTAAAAAACAAGCTTGCAGCCCATCAATCGGTCTTCACTCAGCCCATCACAAAAGGTAAAGTTGCTACGATCGCCTCCTACCGTGTTGGCTGCATCCTGGCTCAACAGAAGTCTTTCAGTGATGGAGAAGTTATGAAAGAAGCTAATACTGCATTATTCACCTGGATTATTGAGCATAATTCAGGATGTTATTCTATGTAATTTACCTGGATTATTGAGCATGCATCAGGGTGTTATTCAGTTATTCACCTGGATTATTGAGCATAAATCAGGATGTTATTCTGTGTTATTTACCTGGATTATTTGTCACGATCTGGTGCAGTGTTGGATGAACCCGGAGATGCAGACAGGCAGAACACTCGGAGGCACGAGTTGAAATCAATAAATCATTTAATATGTTAGTGAACTCAAAAATAACTAAGACAGGACAGTACTCACGAATCCTAGAACTTGTAGGCTGTGGCACAAGCACGGACACGACACACCAGGTAAATCGACAAATGACCCGACACTCAAACCCACACCCACACAAACTAATATATGCACCGTAATTACCCAAAACCCAAAACACCTGAGAACGCAGCAGCCCAGGGAACCACAAGGTGTAAGGATGGAGACTGGCACACAGAAGGAGCCATACTGACATTATTGAGCATGCATCAGGGTGTTATTCTGTGTTATTCACCTGGATTATTGAGCATAAATCAGGATGGTATTCTGCATTATTCACATGAATTATTGATCATAAGTGTTTATTGAGGCTTTATTTAATATTTTATTTAATTCATTTATTCATTCATTTAAAAGAGACAAAATAAAACAAATTCATAAAAAAAACATTGAATGAAAAGAGTGCAGAAAGAAGAAAAAAAACTTCTATCACCTCCTTATAATAAACATTGAACCAGTCCGGCCCTTGGCTTGTAGCAAATTTGTTTTTTTGGCCCTCGGTGTATTTGACTTTGAATCCCCTGCTCTAGATAAAACATCTCAGTTCTGCAACTGACACAAAAACACAGAGTTGTTTTCAGATAAACGTCAAATGTAGTTGAACATCTGTTTAAAAACTGTTTTTACTTTGACACTGCAGCATTTTCCCCATTCACAAGAAAATGTATTAGCGTCTGAATATTTACCCTTTTAACTTGCATAGATCTATGAAAACATGTTCTGCAATTAAACCTGTACAGTTCTGAAGCCTATTTGATGAACTTGCTATAAGAGGAAGTTTGTCTTCACACAACATTCAGGAAGTATTGTCACAAAGAAAGTCATCTTAAAAACACAGTTGTTGTTCAGAAGAAGTGATACGAATGTCTTGAAAAGTTCAATTTGTTGAATTTTTACACAATTCATTTAATTTTAAATATAAGTATTTAAAGTAGTCATGCTTGGACTTCATGCATTATTGTCCCCACAGCAACTTGTGCAGCATAACCTTTGCTACATTTATTTATTCTTGTAAGGTAGAGGAAGTGGTGAATGGTGTGTAGACCATGAAAGTTGAAGATGGAGAAGAAGTCAAACAACTACGAGTAACTAAAGCACATAGCAAAGGGTGAGCAACAGTATTTTAACTGATGTACAATAATGGGCAGCAAGACATCTTATTATCTAATTGTTAATAATGTGAGACAACTGTCCAACATAATGGTACTTCTTACTGTTATTTAGCGACGATTACCAATGGTGTACCTCAAGGCTGAGTCTTAGGTCCCACCCTCTTCACAATCTACATAGGTAATGTAGGTCAAAGCATCCCTGATGCATCCTTACATTTCTATGCTGATGACACAGTTGTTTATTGTCGAGCTAAAACAGTAGCTAAGGATTTTCAGCTTTTGCAATCCACTTTTGACATCATCCAGTCAGATTTGTTCCGTCTCAAACTTGCCCTAAATGCTGATAAAACCAAAGAGATGCTTTTTATCAAATAGGAAATCAGTCCCAGCAGTTCCTTCTCTGATTTTATCCTCAAATGGTGTCCCTATTGAGTTTGTTGATTCCTACAAATTTTGGGGTATCTTGGTCGATTCACATCTCTCTTTTAAACTCCATGTAGAAAACTTGGTAAAGAAACTGAAAGTTAAACTGGGTTTCTTTTTCAGAAACAGATCCGGTTTATCTCTGAATGCTAGGAAACACCTTGTGTCTGTGACTTTCCTTCCTTCCATTGATTACGGTGACATTATTTACATGAACGCTCCTACAAGCACCCTGCAGATGTTGGACACTGTCTATCATGGTGCACTAACATAACTGGCTGCAGGGCCGGCCCAAGCCTCCATGGGGTCCTAAGCGGAATTTGATTTGGGGCCCTCTATTTCTGCTAATAATGTGGATTACTGCAATCAACAGTCAGATGATCAGATCATTCACCCACCTAACATAAACTCACTGCAACTCTGATGGCCCTGTTTACATTATACTAAATGTATAAATCATGGGACACTAAAGGTAACAAAAGAAAAAAAATCACCAGTTTGCAAAGTAGTTTACAGCAAAAGTGTCATCTGGTTCATTATCTGTGGTTCCAAAGAATCGCAACAGTAATGTTCAAAATAATTTGTAGTGCAAGATCAACAACAAACGGATGACTTAGATGCATAAAAATAAATAAAATTGTGCGAAAACAAACAAAAGAAAATAACAAGGAAATAAATAATGTAATGAACAATTACTTGAAACCACGTAAAATGGCTAAAGAACAAATTTAAAGTTGAGTAATTAGTTATTAAAGCTATGTAAATGTATGCAATTTATAAAAGCTGAGCTTAAAACCTTAAATAACCTTTACTCACACATTTGACCTGTTTATGTTACTTCTTCCTTAATACTTCACAAACTTCCTAAAACCCGTGCTTTCACTTAGGGGGACCCCTAGTGGCCCTGGGGCCCTAAGCAGCTGCTTAGTTTGCTTATGCCTTGGGCCGGCCCTGACTGGCTGTGATTATTGTACCCACCACTGAACTCTGTATTCACTGGTTAACTGGTCATCAACTTCACGTAGACTCTCCCACTGGTACATTTTCATCTTTAAATAATTTCTTGGTCTGTTACCTTCATACATCTCCTGCTACATGTCACTGCATGAGTGCAGCTACAGCGTGCACTCTCACGACATTATTGCCTGCAGTGTTCCGTCAGTGAGGACTGAACTAGGTAAAAGTTTCTTCTCCTACTCCGCTCCTGTTTCCTGGAATATCTTACAAAAAGATCTGAAGTTCTCGACCTTGAGCTCTCTAAGTGGATTTAAACATTTGTTAAGCTCCTGGCAAAACCAATGCAGACATGTTCCTGTTTATAGTTTTTGAATTTGCTTTACAACCTAGCTGTTTTTATTTCATTTTTAAATATAATTGTGTTTTATTTGTACCTCTCAAACTGTATGTTTTTTATGAGTGTCTACTGTTGTCATCATTCTTTGTTCAAATCAGGTCTCTCTAATTATTCCCCAAAGCTCCATGAAACTAACCTGTATAAATAAAGATTGAATGAATGACTAATAATACATCTGGCAGTCTTAGTTAGAAACATTGTTTGTTGCTCAAGTTTCTTTAAAGAAGAACATCTCTTCTCTCCTACAAAGGAACATGGCAGCAGGGATTTGCAAACTTGGGCCTGAACAAAACTCAAATCTCTTGGGGAAAATGGAACGTACATAAAAGTTAACAATGCTTGTTCATGCACTGTCATATTCATGTTTGGCTAGAAATGTGGGCTTCTTTTGCAGCCACAGGAACTGGGCTCGTTACAGAACAGCTCTGTGTATCAAAATCGTTATTTAAATGTGAGGAGCCTGCTGAAACTTGGCCTGATCTGGAGAGCTGCACTGCAGCCGAGTCAACATCTGCACCTGCAAACTGATCTAATATCTGAAAAACCTCTAACTCCATGAGGTTTGTGTGTATCAGGAGGTTAACTAATAAAATTTTACAATTGGAAATTATGATATGGTTTGTGCTGGTATCTTCTGTTTTAATCAGAATTGTCACTTTCATGTGATTGGAGCTCTGTGTGCAGGTCAGATGGTATTCAAAAAAGAAAATGACTACACCTGCAAATTGGGTAATGATCACATCGTAAATAGACATTTAACCGATCTGGTTGGAGACAACTTCTTACTGAGTTGGCTCTGTCACTGACTGCTCCAATTTCTGCAGAAATAAAGAGGGACCAAAAATAACTTTTTCTCCATGTGTTTGTATTTCAGATTTTAATTTTTAAAGCCTTCACATGATTAGTGGTACAGCTGAGACAAACTTGACAAAGGCAAAAGAAAGAACTTTCCCCTGGTATACAATGTTTTTATAGAAATAAAACACAACAACACATCCAAGATTAATGTTGAAGTTGTACATAATAGTTAAGCTTGGTATTACATCTATTGTACCGGTAATCCTCAGTGACAAGAGGTTTAGCAAGTTAAAAATGATTACCGGTAAACAAGATTTACTTTATCCATGTGATTGTGACGGACCACTGACCGTTTGAACCAGCTTGCAGTTCAGATTGCTCTGATATTCTTTATTCTCCAAGACATAAACCATCTCATAGTCATCCAGATCTGCAGGTGCTTCACTTTTTGGGAGTACAGTATACTTTTGATGGTGAACGTCTCATACGGTGGGATAAGAATTTCACTCTCAGCGTCGCCTTGCTTTGAATAATGTTTCAGATTTGCACCTAAACAGGTTGTAATATTAAAGCAGGTCTCATACCAACTGAGTCAAGTCTGACTCAATGGAGCTGGAAGCAAAGCAACCAAACCGGATTGTCTGGCCAACTTGACCTTCATATTTATCTTTTGTCCGTCGGTTGTGTAACACTGGCCATGAGGATTTAGGATTTGTATGGCTGTAGTCAGAAAGAAATGAAAAGTGTGATACTTGAATGATGTACCGTATGTGTTGTTTTGTTCCCTGATGTCTTGATCAAAGGATACTCAATATATCCTGTGTACATGCAGATAGCCTGCAGGTGATCTTTAGTCAGATCCTCGTCCTCTGAACTTAGTTTTTAATTTGCCGTCTGCCCACATGTTACTTGTTTTCCAGCCGGCGAATTCTCGTTCTTTGTCAAAGTTCTGGTCGAGGATGTCCTTCATTTGATCACTGCAGCCATCGTATTTGTCGTCAATGGATTCTTCAACCATGCCCAACTGGATGACACTGCAAGTGATCTAAAAACACAACAAAATGAAAGGTGCCCCATTAGACGATCAAATAAATACAATATGAAAAAATTTCTGTGCCAATTTATAATTGTAATTTTAATAGTGAACGTAAGAGAGGACTGAGATTAGAAGTTTTGGAAAAATAATAATGAGAAACTAGCCTGGTTAAAACCAGACCCTTGTACTTCACTTCGCTTTGTACTAGGGTCTGGGACTTGTCCCATAGACAACGATTTCTCCGGCAGATTTTTGAATGGACCAATCAGAGAACAGAAGGCGGAGTTTTGTTAGTTTAGCCTGGCGAGGCCAGGCTATTCAGATAAATTGCTCAGAAACCACTCGGTGGATATTTTTTCTGCCACCAGTGTGTAATTATATGGCTCTAATTTACTGACTGTTGGCCTAGATGAAACATTTGAGATAAAATTCGATTTTTTATCATTTATTTTCGTAGCGCACCCGAGGCTGTTTGGAAAATGTCAAACCGAAACTATTTAAATCCAGCAGATTTGACCATTTCGTGAATTGATTTAGGAACTGTTAAGCTCAGGAACACTTCTGATATAACGTCAGCTAAGAAATATATTTTTTATCAGCAGAGAAATAATAGTTTTTTACCTTGTTTTATTGAAAATTCCTTCGTGGCGGCAGCCATTTTGAATGACGACGTCAGTCGACGTCGTTCAAAACTCCGCCTTCTGCTCTCTGATTGCTCAGGAACACTTCTGATATAACGTCAGCTAAGAAATATATTTTTCTCAGCAGAGAAATAATAGTTTTTTACCTTGTTTTATTGAAAATTCCTTCGTGGCGGCAGCCATTTTGAATGACGACGTCAGTCGACGTCGTTCAAAACTCCGCCTTCTGCTCTCTGATTGCTCAGGAACACTTCTGATATAACGTCAGCTAAGAAATATATTTTTCTCAGCAGAGAAATAATAGTTTTTTACCTTGTTTTATTGAAAATTCCTTCGTGGCGGCAGCCATTTTGAATGACGACGTCAGTCGACGTCGTTCAAAACTCCGCCTTCTGCTCTCTGATTGGTCCGGTCAAAAATCTACCGGAGATATCCTTGTCTATGGGAGAAATGCCAGACCCTAGTACAAAGCGAAGTGAAGTACAAGGGTCTGGTTTTAACCAGGCTAAAGCGAAGTGAAGTACAAGGGTCTGGTTTTAACCAGGCTAATGAGAAACTGTTTTGTCTCTAAATACTGTTGGGTGGTGAATAACACAAATAGGCTACTGTCTGCTGAAGACACTAAAACTGAGCTGAACATTAGCAAAAGTATATATATAAACAGAATAATTATAAAATTATAGTAGAAAACCAAAGGTAGGAAAATGCTAGCTAAAAATTGGAAATGCTAGTTAAGATAGCTGTTGAAATATGAAGCAGTAATTTGTTCAATGGTTGTTAATGGGAGAGCTTTGTTATGCTGCCATCTACTGTATCTTTGGTGTATTGCAGTCATTATTGTGCCGTTAAATAATTAATAAATGAACGCACGTTGAAACACCTGTTCTCTTCAGGTTATGGGCCCAGAGCGTCGCTAAAAAGTTCAGTAAGTGAAGTTTTTGAGTCAGATAAACGGAATTGTGGGATTCACAATGGATGATAAGCTGTTTATTGACAAGCTGAGCGGACCAGAGAACTGGGCAACGTGGAAGTTTCAGATGGAGCATTTGCTAAAAGCTAAAGGACTATGGGGCATGCTAACGGAGACGGATATGCTAACTCTGGATGCTAACGCACAAGCTCGGGCAGAATTCGAGAGACGGAGAGAAAAGGCATTTTCCATGTTAGTGCTGAATGTGAGTACACCCCAGTTGTATTTAATAACAAGCTGCCAAACTCCAAAAGAGGCTTGGGACATGCTAAAAGGACATTTTGAAAGAGACACTTTAGCTAATAAGCTATTCTTGAAGAAGAAATATTTCAGATGTGAAATGAAGGAAAAGGAAAGCTTAAATGACCATTTAAAACGAATGAAGGAACTGACTGATCAGCTAAGAGCAATAGGTGCTGTAATTGAAGAAGAAGATCAGATTGTAACACTCCTGGGTAGCTTACCACCAAGCTATGCTACAATTGTCACCGCTCTAGAAACGAAGATGGACAGTTTGACATTGCAGTTTGTTCAGCAAGCATTAATCAATGAAGAGCAAAAAAGAGTCCATGTTAATGATGACTACAGTGCTGCAGGTGGTGCATCAGCCATGTCAACACAAGTTCACAGAGAAATGCAGGACCATTCAAAAGTAGTGGGAGCTGAACGACAGAGTTCGTGGAGATGTTACAAGTGTGGCAGGGAAGGACACATAAAGCCTAATTGTCCAAGCTGGAAAAAACAAAATAAAAATCACAAAGCCAAAAATGCTGTATGTGAAAATGAAGAAAACCCCTCTGAGAGTGCCTTTGTTGCAGGAAATGCAAATCTAACTGAAGGACAAGGACAAGTTGAGTGGTTGATTGATTCTGGAGCATCAAAACACATGACCTGTGAAAAAGAAAATCTTCAAAACTACCAGCAGTTTTCAGAAACACAATCTGTAAAACTGGGTGATGGCAGGGTGGTGGAAGCTCAAGGTTTTGGCATTGTTAAATTGAACATGACCTTCAAAATAAGTGATGCTAAACCTGCCACAATGTATGATGTGTTATATGTTCCAAAATTGTCTGGAAATCTTTTTTCAGTGGGAGCTGCTACAAGAAAAGGAAATACAGTGCAGTTCAAAAAATCTCGGTGCTACATACGTGACAAGGATGGATCGCTTCGAGGAATGGGAACACAAAGATCTGATGGACTGTACCAGTTGGATGTTAAAGGATCTTCACCTGTCTGTCATAGTGCATCAAGTGCATCAGTAACAGCTAATTTATGGCATCAGCGTTTGGGTCACACCACCAAACTAAAGGAACTAGAAGATCTGGTGAATGGAGTGAAATTCTCTGCAGACAAAGAACTTCCTTTCTGTGAAGCCTGTGTGGAAGGCAAGCTCACAAGACAGCCATGTAAAGCAGTGGGAAAAATCCGTTCCAAACGTAAGCTGCAACTGATCCATAGTGATGTCTGTGGACCCATGCAGACTGAATCCATAGGTGGGTCAAAATACTTTGTAACCTTTATTGATGACTTTTCTCGCTGTTGTAAGGTTTACTTCATGAAACAAAAAAGTGAAGTCTTAAGCAAATTCAAGGATTTTGAGAGAACATTCTCAAATGAGTGTGGACACAGAGTTGCAAGACTAAGATCAGATAATGGTGGGGAGTACATTTCAAATGAGTTTGAAGAATATTTGAAGGCTCAAGGTATCCACCATGAGAAGTCTGTACCTCATACACCTCAGCAAAATGGAGTTGCAGAAAGAAAAAACAGGACATTGGTTGAAGCAGCTAGAAGCATGTTGTCGCATGCTAAGTTACCAAACATGTACTGGGCTGAAGCAGTAGCAACAGCAGCCTACATACAAAACAGATTGCCAACATCTGTTCTGAAGCGAGAGACACCCTACCAAAGATGGTCTGGTAAAAAACCTGACATGAGCCATGTGAGAGTGTTTGGTTGTGTTGCTTATGCACATGTTCCAGATGCAGAAAGACGAAAACTCGACAAGAAAGCTGTAAAGCTCAGGTTTGTGGGATATGCAAACAATGCAAAAGGATATCGTCTGTTCGATGAAGAAAAAAGAAGAATTCTGATTCGAAAGGATGTCATCTTTAATGAATCAGACTTTGACTTGAAACAGAAGGAGGACGTTTCCTGTCCAGAGAAAGAGGTGATTACCATCACAGAAGAAAACGAAACAACTGATGATGACGTCACTGTTGAGGAAACTGTTCAAAGAGGAAGCAGAATCAGAAGGGCTCCAAAGAGATATGGATATGACGAGTTTGCAGATATGGTGACTGTTGATCATTGTGCTAATGTGTGTTCTGTCATGGAACCAGTCACACTGAAAGAAGCATTAAAGAGTCCAAATGCAAAAAAGTGGCAAGAAGCGGCTGATTTGGAATACCAGTCACTGGAAGAAAATGAAACATGGGATCTGGTGGAACTACCAAAGGACAAAGAGGTCATTGGGTCAAGATGGGTGTTCAAAGTCAAGCATCAAAGTGATGGAGAAGTGGAGCGATACAAGTGCAGACTTGTTGCCAAAGGTTACTCACAGCTTTATGGTGCTGACTACTATGAAACATTTTCACCTGTGGTACGTTTTAGCTCAATTCGTACATTATTGTCCTTTGCCATCCAGAATAACTTACATGTACATCAAATGGATGTTGTCACCGCATTTTTAAATGGACACCTGGAAGAAGAAATCTACATGGAACAACCTGAGGGATACATCAAACCAGGTCAGGAGCATCTTGTATGCAAACTAAAAAAATCAATCTACGGACTAAAACAGTCTCCTCGTTGTTGGAACAAAGAGTTCACAAAATTCATGATGGATCTTGGATTTAAGCAGAGCACCTCGGATCCCTGTGTGTTTGTGAGGTCATCACAGGAGCTGGAGATAATTGCAGTTTATGTAGATGATCTGATGATGATTACAGAGTCAACTGAAAGAATGGATGAGTTAAAACTGGCTCTCCAAGAACGCTACAAAATGAAGGACTTGGGTGAACTGTCCTACATCCTCGGCGTCTCAGTTATTCAAGACAAAACAAAAAACTGCATCTTTCTTCATCAGAAACAGTACATTGAAACGATTCTTCATAAATATGGGATGGACAAAGCAAATCCTGTTGCAACCCCTGCTGACATCAGTGTAAAGCTGAAAAAGGATGATGGTGTCAGTAATCCTGTCAATCCAAGCACATATCAGTCCATGGTTGGAAGTCTACTGTATGCTGCGATGACAACAAGACCAGACATAGCACAAGCAGTGAGTGCAGTGTCAAAGTTCAATGCAAATCCAAATACTGCACATCTGACTGCTGTGAAGAGGATTCTTCGCTACTTAAAGGGCACTGCTAATCTTGCTCTAAAGTATGACTGTTCAGGGGACAAATATTTGACTGGTTTCTCTGATGCTGACTGGGCTGGAGACCAGGACGACCGCCGTTCAACAACAGGCAACATATTTCTACTCAGTGGAGGAGCAGTGAGCTGGCTGAGCAAAAAACAAGCAACGGTTGCACTTTCAACAGCAGAAGCTGAGTATGTTGCTCTCAGTCAAGCAGCTCAAGAAGGTACCTGGCTGAGAAGATTACTGAATGATCTTGGTATGGTCACAAAACCTACAGTGATTCTGGAGGACAACCAAGGAGCCATTGCAATTGCAAAGAATCCAGTGGACCATTCCAGAACCAAGCACATAGACATTCGCTACCATTACATTCGTGAGTGTGTACAGAATGGTGAAGTCAAGTTAGAGTATTGTCCAACCGATGACATGAAGGCAGATATCTTGACAAAGCCTCTTGCAAGACAGAAGTTTGAGTATTTTAGAAGAAAAATTGGACTTTTTCCAATGTAAATCTGTGATAGAATGTCTTGCTTTGTAGTTTGTTTGTTTTTTTGGAAAGTTAACAAGTGCAAGTTGAGTTAAAATTTATTTCAGCACTATCTTGTGTTTTAATACCATTGTAAAAATTAAGTGGGAGTGTTGAAATATGAAGCAGTAATTTGTTCAATGGTTGTTAATGGGAGAGCTTTGTTATGCTGCCATCTACTGTATCTTTGGTGTATTGCAGTCATTATTGTGCCGTTAAATAATTAATAAATGAACGCACGTTGAAACACCTGTTCTCTTCAATAGCAAAAGGCAATCAAAATGTAGAAAATGGCTAGTTAAATGTATAGACTAGCTAACGGCTGAAGTAGCAAAAAGTGAGCTAAAACTGGCAAGATAGCTGATAAAAATAGATAAAAGATATGCAGTGAGTTGTGAGCCAGGTTACAACACCAAAGGAATTTCTAGTTTTGTAGGAGGTGGTGAAGAGACGACACAGGAGACAGGCTGCAGAACTTCACTTTTAATCAACTCCTACTAAAACTGGCGGGAAGCACCCAACACCGCCTTATATATCCCATACCATAGATATATACACTAGATAAGCTGAGGAGGAGTCAGCGGCGTCGTCAAGCGGCAGCCATCTTGCCACAGACAGCAACATTAGCTGCAGCTGTGGAAACCGTATGGAGGTGAGGGATTTATACAAACAAAAATACACTTAACTCGCTGTAATCTTGACGGATTTACAAACGGTTTATGTTTTTAAAAACGTTATTAACGTGGCTATGATTTCTTTGGTAATCAGACAGCAGTTTCGTCTTTTTTAAAAGGTTTTATTCGTGTTTTGGGTGTCACACTCATCGAGAATGTAGAATTTAAATTCTGTTTTTATTACACCAATAACTATTTTAAAACAAACTAATCTTTTGTCTAAATGACTGTCTTGATCATGACTGTATTTATTAGCAGACTATTAACAAGAGCCTTTGATTAAGGGCTAGCTAGTATTCCAAACATTTCCCTCGCATTCTTAGATCACTAGGAGCTCTTTGTTTTTAACTGAACTAAAGCTGCACATGATTTCCAAGCGGTTTGGTATGTTCAACACTAATTACTGTACTGCTTTGTGTTTTACAGAAATACTCTTTGACAAGATGCCTGACTTTTGTGCAGCCAATAGACGTAACATCAAAACAAGAAACCTTGGGATCACATTTCACCTGTAAGACTCTGTGACAGTATTATTACTTTAATTAGAATAATCATAGTTATATTTTGGATCAGTGCACATTACACGTCACGCTACACACAAAAAATGTGAGATAATATTATTGACATAATATTATACATAATATATATTTACATAATAATGACATATATTTACAGCACTTTGGTTGACCTTGTTGTTGTTTTAAGTGCTCTATAAATAAAATGGTATGGTTTGGTATAAGGCTTGTAAAAGTATCTTTATATAAATTATGATTATGATTCAGTGTTTCTTTTTGATACCATTTTTAATAGCTGTTTTATTGTACCAAAAGTAAATGCAAGCACACCAAAAGTATGATATATGTGTATACTTGTCATTACTATAATTATTATTGTTAATGGGTATTGGCATATGGGTTTATTTTATTCTTCATTACAGTAGTTGTATAAAACTACTGTAGTTATAAGTAATGATCCAAAGTAAAGTAACTACAGTATTCCCAACAGCTACACTTTACCGGTTTTAGTGCATCTCTAATGCTATCTCCTCAGTTGTTCTCATCTCTCTGCATGGAGTTCATAATATGCTCTTTTCTGTCTGCATCACGTTCATAAGATGCTCTTTTCTGGTGATGGTACTTCTTATCTTATCAGGGTGTTTTGCTACAATATATTTGCTGTATTAAAATATGTCTCTGTTCCTGCTCTTGTGTTTAGTCACCGCCACCCCCAAAAGTAAATGTTAAGATCCTAAACTCATTCTTTTTTGGGACCTGTTTGTAATTATACAATATTTGCTTTATTTGATTAAGATTCCTCTCTATCCTGGGATTTATCATCAATATTGACACATTGATGTCAATGGTTCCTGTGCTGCTTGATGAGCAGCGATATATCCTGACCTACAGGTTCAGCCAGGACCACTTGGAGCTTCTCTTTAACTCCATCAGAGCATCTGGTACAATTCATAATTATTTTTTAACACAACACTAAGTGACCGGAACTGTCAGCAACTGTATTGTTTTCAATTTGTTGATCCATGTTTTCTTTTTTTTTTAGGAAAATACATTTGGTTTGTTTATTTGTTTGAAAAATCGGTGAATATGTAATATACTGTTATATATCTTGTGTCTATTTTAAGGTGGATGGAATAACAACCCTAGTGCCAGCCAGTTCAAGAACATTTTCAGAAAGCTGATGGCCCGGTGTGGTGTTAAACCAAGCATAAAAGGCAATGTGACCGCACAGGATGAGACAGAGTCCCTACCAGTTGAACCAATGTCCTCTGCTGACCAGTTCTACCACATTGACACATCAACAAACCTGTCAGCTGTAGACGGATGCCCAATGTGCCTTACTGCATATGCCACTTTTGCCTCTATAACAACATGAACTACTACCTCATACATATACTGTGTACATTAACTCATATGCTGCTTTGCCACTTTGCAAATGTCAATGCTAGAACCTTTAGTTTATTTTATAGTTATACTGTACTTTTATACTTTTTTACTTTTTATACTACAGTAGTATGCAAAAACTCAGGACAGTATTATGTTCATTAAATGTTTAGTGTTTTAAATGGTAAAAATGGGTGTAAATTTTCATACTCATTTACCACTATGCAAAAACTCAGGACAGTGTTACAGTTTTACTATTTTATGCTTATGTTTATTATTATATGTTTCAGTGTTTTAATGTTTAAATAGTTACTGTTGCACCGAGGGACTGAGAGTCTTGTCACACTATCAGATGTTTATTTCTGTTTGTTTGTTTGTTTATTTATATCTCCCGATTATTAAATCTTTTCATGTATCTAAAAAAAATAAACTACACATATTGACCAAGGTTTGTGTAATAATGTATTTAATATTACATAATATTTGCATGTGTAGGGAAAAAATTGGCATAAATTATTTTCATACCACTAATAATAATGCTATTTATGATGAAATAGTATTAAATATTTATTAGCATTGTAACATATGTCAGTTAATTTCACTGGAAATAAACATGTATTTATAAATGGATGTAAATATAATCTTATTGTGTATATTGCTAGTGCAATACAGTGTCTATATAACGTTA
Organism: Garcialebias charrua; assembly: GCA_038048925.1. NCBI lineage: Eukaryota > Metazoa > Chordata > Actinopteri > Cyprinodontiformes > Rivulidae > Garcialebias > Garcialebias charrua. The sequence continues at coordinate 34,201 of JBBPBX010028163.1, forward strand.
TTTTCATGTGAACGTCCATCTTAAGTACACCATATTATAACAACATCTCTCACATTTATAACAAACCAAACCGTTTTAAGATCGGTTGAAAATTAAGCAAGTTATGGTTATTTTAATAGTAAATGCCCCATTCACATTCATGTTAAGAGTGGGCGTTCTGTCTGTGGCAAGATGGCCGCCGTCTGACGATGTCGGTCTCCATTGGCCAACAGCGGGGATGTCTTATCTAGTGTATATATTATCTATGCCAGCCGCCATATTGTTTTGATTTTCCACGTGGGTTTGAACTACGGTGGCCGACAAGGGCGAACAGAATCGCTTTGCGTTATTGTTTGTGAAACATCTTTTCTTTTTTTTCATTCAACCTTTATTTAGGCAGGTTAATTTTTTTTTAATACAAAACAGGTACAACAAAATCCTACAATGACAAACATGGCTCGAGACATAAGGCATGCATAACAAAAATTACAAAAAAGGCTAATAATCACATGAAAGTATGTTTTGGGCAGCTTAACAGAAATTCGTTACAAAGTGTTTTAGTTTTTAGAGCTTTTGCATTGGTACAATACTTTAAAGTAGATAAGTAAGAAGAGATTTAGTAAAAAACACTATAAATCTAGGTTTTAGCATGGAGAATTAACAGCTGTGGATGTAAAATTTGGCTAATATTAGTATTAAATTTACAACAAAAACTTTCTTACTTGAAATATTCGAATAAAAGAAACCAAACAGATAGTTTTAGCATCAAATGGTAGGTCAATTTCTAACTTTCTATTTACAAACAGGAAAATGTCTTTCCAGAACACCTGAGTATAAGAACAGTCCCAGAAGAGATGGATGATGGTCTCCTCAGAGCTGTGGCAGAGTGAACACATTGGGTCTACGTTCGGACGGTACTTGGAGATTATATAGTTTACAGGATAACATTTACTGGTATGCAGAATCTTTAGGGACACTTCTCGAATCTTATTAGTTTTAAAGTATTTTCTAGGTAACAGAACATTTTTCCAACAGATATCATTAAATGAATTATCCCAGAAGAATATAGAAGCAGGTTTACTGATATATTCTCTAATTATTAATTATCTAATACATTTATTTGTTTTTTCGCTTAAAAATGGGTCAGAGTTTCCAATGAATAATTCTTCTGTTAAATAGTCCGTACTGTTTTGTACAGGATTTGACATCAATATTTTCACACCAGATGGAATGGCATCAAACACAATTGCAAATTCTCTCGGTAGTACTGGAAAGATATATGTAGTTAAAAATTCACTATAAGAGTGTAAGTGTTGCCGTCTTTGTTGAATAACTGATGTACATGAACGATTCCTCTGTCTTTTTTTTTTAAAGAAAATAGATTTATGTTAAAAACAGATGTGATTTAGTCAGGTTAATCTCATTGAGCCTCGAGGACTCGTTTACAAGAGAGACCTGTCTACAAACTAAAGAATGATGACAACAGCAACAGTACATTTTCCTTGAACAATCAACAATAGATAAACATAAGAGAGAAATACAGAATTTTTTTTTTAACAAGTTAAAACAAAGATATCAAAGTAGCAAAACAGACAGATTATAAGGCAGATGTAGAAAATCAAAAACAGGAACATGTCTGCATTGGTTTTTGCAGACATGTTCCTGTTTTTGTTGTTGTTGTTTTCTTTTTTTATGTACCGATAAAGGAACAATTACTTGAAACCACGTAAAATGGTTTTAAAGTTGTTTTTTTAGTTGAATAATTGTTTATTAAAACTATGCATATGTATGCAACAATTTGCTAAATCTGAATTAAAAAAATATTGAACAACCTTTACACACATTTGACCTGCTTGTTACTTCTTCCTCAACACTTCACTAACTTCCTAAAAACCTGTGCTTCCACTTAGGGGCCCCCCAGTGGCCACGGGGCCCGAAGCAGCCGCTCGTTAATTTACTTATGCCTTGGGCCGGCCCTGATCATGTGTTTGCTTAAAGTTGACTTCCGTCCAAACCTTTGTCCACAAACATCACAAGCAAATGCTTTCTGTCCTGTGTGAACTATCATGTGTTTGTTTAAATGTGACTTCCGTCCAAACCTTGTCCACAAAGATCACAAGCAAATGCTTTCTGTCCTGTGTGAACTATCATGTGTTTGTTTAAAGTTGACTTCCGTCCAAACCTTTGTCCACAAAGATCACAAGCAAATGCTTTCTGTCCTGTGTGAACTATCATGTGTGTGTTTAAAGTTGACTTCTGTCCAAACCTTTGTCCACAAAGATCACAAGCAAATGCTTTCTGTCCTGTGTGAACTATCATGTGTGTGTTTAAATTTGACTTCTGTCCAAACCTTTGTCCACAAAGATCACAAGCAAATGCTTTCTGTCCTGTGTGAACTATCATGTGTGTGTTTAAAGTTGACTTCCGTCCAAACCTTTGTCCACAAAGATCACAAGCAAATGCTTTCTGTCCTGTGTGAACTATCATGTGTGTGTTTAAAGTTGACTTCTGTCCAAACCTTTGTCCACAAAGATCACAAGCAAATGCTTTCTGTCCTGTGTGAACTATCATGTGTGTGTTTAAAGTTGA
>JBBPBX010028164.1:0-20989 GCA_038048925.1 Garcialebias charrua
GTGAATGTTTCACTACAGGATTCAAAATGGAGTTGGGTGAGGAGAGTGAAAGTGGAGCACAAAGCATAGCTGGTAGAGATATATTATTGTTGTTGTGTAATTCCATAGTCACCCAATCAGGGGAATTACTCAGGTTATGGTAAAAATACCAGTGCACTAAGCATCTGAGGTTAGCAGCCCAATAATAAAACCGAAAGTTAGGAAGACCAAAACCCCCCTCCTCTTTAGGTTTTTGAAGATTCATCTTATTAAGCCTTGGACGTTTATTCCTCCATATGTAGGATGAAAAAATTGAATCCAGCTCGTTGAAAAATATATTAGGAATAAAAATAGGTAGTGCCTGAAAAACATATAAAAATTTGGGTAGTATAGTCATTTTAATTGAGTTTATACGTCCTACCAAGGACATGGAAAGTGGCGTCCATTTTGTGAGGGATCTTTTCACTTGGTTCAACAGTGGAGTCAGATTTTCTTTGAACAAGTTTTTATGTTTTTTTGTCACTGTGACACCCAGATATGTAATTTTTTGTCTTTCAATTCTGAACGGCAAATTAGTAAAGTCTGATATATTTACTTTATTACTTAAAGGGAAAAGCTCACTTTTGGTAAGGTTTAATTTATACCCGGAGATCTGGCCGAATTGGGTAAACAAGTTGAGGGCAAAAGGCAATGAAGTTGATGGCTTGGAAATAAAAAGTAAAAGGTCATCAGCGTAAAGCGACACCTTATGTTCCATGTCATTTCTCCAGATGCCGGATATCTCCTTACTGGTTCGTAGTGCAATAGCGAGGGGCTCTATGGCTAGATCAAAAAGCAAGGGGCTAAGAGGACAGCCTTGGCGGGTGCCTCTTTGTAATTTAAATGGTTTTGAGGTTTGAGAATTAGTACGTACTGTAGCAGATGGCTGATGGTACAATAATTTAATCCAATGAATGAATTTTCCTCCAAAACCAAATTTACTAAGAGCTGCAAAAAGATAGTCAAATTCAACCCGATCAAAGGCCTTTTCAGCGTCAAGAGAAACAACACACTCATCCGAGACTGTGGGACTTGAATAAACTATGTTAAGCAACCTACGTATATTAAAATATGAATGTCGGTCTTTAATGAAACCTGTTTGGTCTTTTGAAATAACAGATGGTAAGACGGTTTCGAGCCTACGGGCAAGAATCTTAGCTAAAATTTTAACATCTGTATTCAAGAGAGAGATAGGTCTGTATGAGGTGCATTCCATTGGATCTTTTCCTTTTTTTACAAGTAGTGTGATACAGGCTTCATAAAATGACTGAGGGAGGGATCCTTGTTCAAAGCATTCAGTAAGGGTGGAACTAAGCTGAGCAGATAGTAGGACTGAAAATTTTTTAAAAAATTCAGAGGGAAAACCATCTGGACCTGGAGTTTTGCCAGACTGCATTGAAGCTATTGCTAGTGAGACTTCTGACTGGGAGATGGGTTCATCTAACCTGTTTTTGAGTTCAGGTGAGATGACAGGGATGTGAAGTTTAGCTAAGAAATCATCAATCTTTTTAGGATTGGTTTGTAATTGTGAGCTGTATAACTCCGAGTAGAAGTCTCTGAATGCATCATTAATTTTTTCATGATCTGTGATTGTATTGCCGTCTTGTTTTCGAAGTTTAGGAATAGTTTGCCTTGCCCTAGAGCCCTTAAGCATGGTTGCTAATAGTTTATCAGGTTTGTCGCCATGTACATAGAATTTGAATCTGTCATGCAAGAGAAAACGTTCAGCTGAATGTGTTGTTAGTAGGTCAAGCCTCGTTTTAAGTTCAATACGCTTTTTCAAAAGTTCCGGACATTGATTGTGTGCATATTTTATGTCAATCTCTTTGATTTGTTGCATTAGGTTATTCTGTTCATTAGTAGACTGTTTTTTTATTTTTGCTGAGTAGGCAATAATCTGGCCTCTGATATAGGCCTTAAAAGCATCCCATACTATGAGGCTAGAAATCTCTTGGGAGGAATTAGTAGCAAAAAAAAAATGTATCTCATCCTGAATAAACTTTAGAAAGTTTTCATCCGAGAGCAAGGTTGAATTAAAACGCCACTGTCCAGTTCTTGGGGAAAAGTGAGGAAGAGATAGGGACATAGTGAGTGGGGCGTGATCTGAAATTACTATGCTCTGGTAATCACAGGAGCAGATCTGATTTAAGTATCTAATATCTGTGATAAAGTAATCAATTCTTGAATAAGTTTTGTGTACGTGTGAAAAATATGAGTACTCTCTCTTATCAGGGTTTAGAGCACGCCACACATCGCACAGTCCGTAGTCAGATAAAAAGGTTTGAATGACTGATGCAGATTTGCTTATGACATTAGTTTTAACAGATGAGCGGTCCAAAACTGGGTCCAACCAGCAGTTGAAATCACCGCCCAGCACCAGACGATATTTATTGAGATCGGGTAAAGAAGAAAATAGTTGTCTAAAAAAATTATCATCATCTGTATTAGGAGCGTAAACATTCACCAGTGCAACTAAAGTGCTGTAGAGTTTCCCACTCACTATAACAAACCTGCCATATTTATCAGCTACCACATTATGGGCCTCAAATGGAGTGTTCTGGCTGATCAGTATGGAGACCCCTCGTGCTTTGGCTTGAAAGAGAGAATGAAAGCGTTGTCCTCTCCAGCATGCCAGGAGACGCACGTTATCAGAGCTCCTGATGTGAGTCTCCTGTAGAAACGCCACATCTGTATTAAGGTGTTTAATATGGGAGAAAACCTTTCTTCTCTTCACTGGATGGTTTAAACCTTTAACATTCCAACTTAGGAAGTTTAAGTGCTGACTCATGTGATTTCAGAAATAAAGCTTGTGTGCTCCTTTATTACAGGTATGACAAATAGAGACTGAAACAAAAAAGATGAAAGTAAAATTATGCAACTGTGTGAGACTCCTGGCAGTGACCTTAGCCCTCCCCCATCCCCCCAACAAAAACAAACAAACAAACAAACAAAAAAGCAAAAACAAAAAATGGCTGCCAGAGAAAAAAGCCCAACACTTTTAAAGTACAATAAGTATCTGAATGCTTTTAATAACATTGTTATGCTGTTGTTAACAATGATAAATAAAGTATTTCTTACCATTAATGTGACTTCTGGTGCTGCATAGTTTTGCTGATGGCCTTGTAGTCTGGTTGATATGTATTGAGGTTAAGCTGACCACCTGAATGACCAGCGACATCACCTCACCAAGCTGCTCGCCACAGATCTGAGCACAAAGCGCCTCCTGATGTAGGATGCAGTGAAAACTTAAAATGGGTCTCTTTTCCTGTTCACGAAGCAGTGCTACAAATCCTCTGTTTTTCCCCACCATGCACGGAGCACCATCAGTACACACTGAAATAAGTTTGTCCATCTGTAGATTTTTTTCTTTAGTGAACTCAGTGAAAGTTTTTAATAAATCATCCCCTCTTGTTGTCCCTTTCAGAGGCAAAACAGCAAGACTTTCCTCACGTAGTGTGTCATGGCATGTCTTTTATTCGTTTAATTATCTTGTCTTTATCCGAAAAGTCGTCAGCAAAACTAGCTGAATTCCAGTCACCTTGTTGAGTCCAAACACGGAGGTGCTGCTGACCTGCTGGCTTTCCATAGTACTCTGCCCAGCAGCTCTTCACATGCTTTTTTCCTGCTGTCCCCCACAGGATATTTTGATGCAAAGGCAACATGTCGTGTGTCGAAGTGCCGCTTTATATTTGAGCGTTTCATCGAGGCAATTTTATCATTGCATATCAGACACACTGCAGAACCTGCTCTCTCCACAAAAGCAAATTGCTCTGTCCATTCCGGCTGAAAAGTACGATAATCCTCGTCTTGTTTTCGTTTAGCCGCCATCTTCATCACACGGGTTTCTATAACTAGCTAAGCTAGCTGCTAGGAGGGATGTTTACTTCCTGATCACGTCTCCTCCCGTGTCCGTGAAGCATCATCCGATTGGCTCCAGTCAGCGCCCCGCGGACAGCTGTGATTGGCTCCAGTCAGCGCCAGTCACCCACGGACAGCTGTGATTGGCTCCAGCCACTCGCGGCCATGTTTTATATTTTTATCGGCTTTTTAAAAAAAATTATTATATCGGCTTTTAAAAAAATATATATTATTAAAGATTTGTCTGAGAGCCATATGCAGCCATCAAAAGAGCCATATATGGCTCGCGAGCCATAGGTTCCCGACCCCTGTGCTAAGCTAAGGTTCTGCCAGGTTCTTCGGGTTTGTGCTAAGCTAATCAGATTTGGTTCGGATCGACTCGGATTGAATTCACATTAATCTGAAATCAGGAGAGTGGTTTTAAACAGTGTTATTTATTCATTTATTTTTCTCTGCCCTTTGTTGATTTTTAGTTACGGTATTTTTCAGGACTTCTTGTTTCAATGTTTTGAGAGCTAGCTTTCACTAGCGTTAGCTTAACAGGCCTGGGGCCCGTGTGCCAGAAGTGACTGCTTCGTTTGTAGATAATAAAATGTTCAAAACATTCTGACTTTTGTCTTCATTGATGTGTTATCACCCAAAAAAAATGTGTACTGTATTTTGGTTTAAGACAGGCTTAGAGTCGTTTTAGCCATTTTATTAAAAAGAAATTTGATGATAATGTTACATTACTGTACAAAACGTATGAGTCAAGCTAAATGAGGCACAATATTTAAACACTGTTTAAATTATATTATTATTATTACATCTTCTGACTAACTCCCAGCTTCCTCGACTGCTTTTGGAGATTTAAAAACATGTAATCAGTCAGATTACAGTGCCTCAGTGGAACAACTTGTTTGTTGTTGTTTGGATCCAATCTCAGCTCCTCACTGCTTCCCTCATGTTTGAGCTGTAGCGGTGGTGTCTTCCCACGTCTCACAAACATCTAGGATGGACCAGGGGTTCCCTCATCATCACCAACACCTGCCGTGTCCTGTGCAGTGAAAGAAAACATCTCTTATTAAGGCCTGCTACAAACAGTGATTTAACAGGTTTGACTTCAGCTCAACTTTTGTAAACAAACTTGAATTAAAATAACTTTTGTTTCTAAATCTGCTCTAAATCTCCTGCCTCCTTGTTTGAAACTGAACTGTCAGGTGGCTTTGACTCAAACAGTGGGGCTTCTGGCTCTCTTCCTCATGGACTGTAAACACTCAGCCCTAACTGACTTCTCCTGCCTCCTTGTTTGAAACTAACATTTGTGTTAATAAGAAAACATTGTACAGACAAAACACGTTTACTCAACAGATTAGCAAGGCTAACTATGTTAGCTGTGTTAGCCTACATGAGGCAGTTTGGTGAACTGAAAACAAATACCGACTTACCTTCATATTTATTTATGTAGTTGGACACAAAGCTTAAATCCTTTATCCTTCTTAATGTGGGCGCTTTAGAGAAGGTCTGAATTATTCTGTAGACATTATTAACAGTGACTGTCGGCAAGTCCTGCAGAGATCTCGTGAAGAACGCCATCGCTAACACCGTGTTGACTGCAAACCGGAAGTGCGTCTTACGGGTGAAGAATGCGGAAGTGCTGGAACGGAAGTCCGTGGCATATAGCCTGTTGGATGGACCAGAGACCTTCAATGTATCGAAAGGATGGTTTGATCGTTTCAGGAAAAGACACAGCTTCCACAAAATCAGAGTACAGGGTGAGCATTTAATTTCTCATTTTTATTTTTTAATAATGCAGGTAGTCCACGACTAACAAATTTCTTTTATTTTTTTTTCCCCTTTTATTACAGTGTTACAACAGCTTAACCGTGCCATTTTGTGTGCAAGCGCTGACCACGAGGCAGCTGAGGCATTCCCAGCAGAACTGGCTCAGATCATCAGGGACAACGGGTACACTGCCCAGCAGGTGTTCAACGTCGATGAGACAGGGCTGTTCTGGAAGCGTTTGCCAGACAGGACCTACATCAGCAAGGAAGAACGAACCGCACCCGGCCACAAGGTCGGCAAGGAGCGTTTGACCTTGCTGGTGGGGGGCAATGCTTCGGGTGATTGCAAACTCAAGCCGTTGTTGGTGTAACAATTTAATAAACCCAGGCCCTTCAGTGGTGTTGATAAATCACAGCTTCCTGTTTATTGGGCGTCTAATAAAAAGGCTTGGGTGACGCTGGAAGTTTTTAAAAATTGGTTCACCAACAACTTTTTGACAGAAGTCAAGCGTTTTTGCAATGGCAAGAAGATTCCCTTTAAAGTCCTGCTGGTCTTGGACAACGCTCTAGGACACCCCCTGCTCTCACCGACTTGGACAGGCATGTGAAGGTGGTGTACCTGCCTTCCAACACCACTTCTTTGATCCAGCCAATGGATCAGGGGGTTATTAGTACGTTTAAGGCATACTACCTGCAGAGAGTCATCCGCGCCGCTTTGGAGGCAACGGAGAACTCTCAGACCCTCACACTGAAAGACTTCTGGCGCAAATACAACATCCTTGATGCTGTGCACAACATTGGCCACTCCTGGCATCGTGTTACTCAACAGAACATGTGCGGAGTCTGGAAGAAGCTCTGTCCAGAGCTTGTTCAGGGGGTACACGATTCCCAGGAGGTGGACCGTGTAATCGAGGATGTTGTGAGGATGGGCAGGTCACTGGAGCTCGACATGGACCAGGACGATATCCAACACCTGCTGGGTGCATCAGGAGAGGACCTGTCCCCAGACGACCTGATTCAGCTCGACAGGCACGTCCCGGATGAGGAAGTGGAGGTGGAGGAGGAGGTGGAGGTCATTCCTCCGACCTTCACCAGGCAGGAGATGGTGCTGGGCTTTCAGGAACTCCACAGCTTCCTGGCGAGGATGGAGAAGCAGGACTCAGATTGTGAGAGGTTTGCCAAGGTCCGTCGGGGTGTCCTCAATGAAGTTGCGTGTTATCAGCAGATCCTGGATGACAAAAAGATTGAAAAGGTGCAGAGCAGCATGCTACACTATTTTAATAAGGTCACTGCACCGCCTCCAGGATCTGCTGGTGCACTAGCTGAAAGGCCATCCAGTCCTCCTGCAGCAAGCCAGGAGGAGGCCTTGGACAGCCCACCAGCTGATAGGCCATCCAGTCCTCCTGCAGAAAGCCAGGAGGAAGCCATGGATAGCCCACCCTCTCCCCAGTGAAAGACGCCCAACAACCCCCCCCTGCTCCCTCCCTCCAGGTACAGTACGTACTGTAATGAAATGTTATTTTTATTTTTTGGAGTTGTCATGTTACACACATTAATTTAATCTGTTACTGTCTCTGCTTATGTTCACAGCCTACTACACTTCCTCCTCCTCCCCCTCCTCTCCACCAACTCCACCGTCCCATCACTGACCTGCCCACCCTCACATTCCAGCACAGCAACGTCAGAAAGGTACAGCAAAGACATGTTAATTTCTTTTAATTTATTATTTTTGTTTTAACTTACATCTACACCTACTGTAATCATCACCTCTCTCTCGACAGCCTCCAAAGCGGCACGTCCCCCTGGTCCATCCACACATCTGCTACGTACCACACACGTAAGAAGAAGTTGTTGTTGTCTGTGTTGTTGTTGTTATCAGCAGGTGTTCACGTCTGTGTGTGTTTGTGTTTCAACAGCTCCACTTGCTGCTCCGCCTCATGGAACAGCGTCAGGTACCACGTACCGTGCTCCTGCTGCTCTGCCTCCAGCCTCCTGCACCTCCTCCAGCCTCCTCCGTGTCCTCCAGCTCCACACATACACCACACACGTAAGGAGAAGTTGTTGTTGTCTGTGTTGTTGTTATCAGCAGGTGTTCACGTCTGTGTGTTTGTGTTTCAACAGCTCCACTTGCTGCTCCGCCTCATGGAACAGCATCAGGTACCACGTACCGTGCTCCTGCTGCTCTGCCTCCAGCCTCCTGCACCTCCTCCAGCCTCCTCCCTGTCCTCCAGCTCCACACATACACCACACAGGTAAGGAGAAGTTGTTGTTGTCTGTGTTGTTGTTCTCTGCAGGTGCTGACGTCTGTGTGTGGTTGTGTTCCAACAGTTCATCCGCGTGTTGCTCCACCTCATGGATGAGCCTCTGGTGCTACGTGCTCCTGCTCCTCTGCCTCCAGCCTGTCGTCCAGCCTCCAGCCTGTCCTCCAGCCTCCTGCCTGTCCTCCAGCCTCCTGCCTGTCCTCCAGCCTCCTGCCTGTCCTCCACACATGCACCACACAGGTAAGGAGAAGTTGTTGTTGTCTGTGTTGTTGTTATCTGCAGGTGCTGACGTCTGTGTGTGGTTGTGTTCCAACAGTTCATCCGCGTGTTGCTCCACCTCATGGATGAGCCTCTGGTGCTGCCTGTCCTCCAGCCTGCCTCTGGTGTCCTGCATGTTGCCTCCATCCATCACCTTTGTGTCGTTCTGCCTAAATGACTGCTGCCAAAAACCAAAAAAACTTCATGTGATGCACAGACCTGCTCACATCAGGACCACACACCTGAACTGACACCTGCCTGAACTAACAGCTGGCCTAAAATGCTCCCAACATTCATTGTTGAGCAATGGCTAAGCAGTTCCATCAGATGCAGGTTTGATCATGAGAAAAACATCTGTCTACCTACACTTCAGTCAAAGTAAGGCAATTTTGTTTCATTTTTCTGCTGCTTCTAGCTTTTTCTGAGTTCATGGACTTCTTTCTCATGCACATGGACACTCATCAACGCACTGGTTTCAAAAACATGATGGTTGCAACATGTTTCTGATAGATGTGATGCTGCTGATGGATTTATGGATTCATGTGTGATTGTTGACATCATTTTGCTGATGTGAGTTCCTGCTGATTTGCTGCTGTTGTGATGTTAAAAGCTGCACTTTGAGAAGTGTTCATGTGTGATTGTTGACATCATTTTGCTGATGGGAGTCCCTGATTTGCTGCTGTTGTGATGTTAAAAGCTGCACTTTGAGAAGTGTTCATGTGTGATTGTTGACATCATTTTGCTGATGTGAGTCCCTGATTTGCTGCTGTTGTGATGTTAAAAGCTGCACTTTGAGAAGTGTTCATGTGTGATTGTTGACATCATTTTGCTGATGTGAGTCCCTGATTTGCTGCTGTTGTGATGTTAAAAGCTGCACTTTGAGAAGTGTTCATGTGTGATTGTTGACATCATTTTGCTGATGTGATTTCCTGCTGATTTCCTGCAGTTCTGATGTGAAGTTACTGATGTACAGTTACTGTGTGTGTTTATGGATGAATGTGTGGTGTAATGGTTTAGATAAGTGTTTGTAAATAAAGTTCTGTGCATGTTTATGGCCCAGTATGTCAGTCTCATGCTGTTAAATGTGTGCGCGGCGCACCGTTAGCGGTATTTCCGCGACCTACGAACGGAATAACGACCTACGAATGGGACGCTATTTTCACCCCCTAGCTACGACAGGATCGAGCTGCGAACGGTTCTTAACTCCCTAACTCGTTCGTAGGTCGGGGGTTCCCTGTATATATTATCACGTTATTACTACATACGTATCACGTTATTACTACATATATCATAATAATAATAATAATACACTTTATTTGTATAGCACCTTCCTACAATGCCTTGCATTGACCAAGGTGCTTAACAGGATAAAAAGATGAATAAACTGGAACAATAAATCAATGAAAATAGAATAAGAAACAACAGCAATAAAAGAAGGCAATGGAAATAAAAAATGCTACATACTAAAATAACACTAAAATAACACAAGTAATAAAAGTTACACACTGAAAGCTTTTTTGAACAAGTGGAAATAAAAAGGCAATGGAAATAAAAAATGCTACATATTAAAATACCAAAAGTAATAAAAGTTACACACTGGAAGCTTATTTGAACAAGTGGAAATAAAAAGGCAATGGAAAAAAAAAATGCTACATACTAAAATACCAAAAGAAATAAAAGTTACACACTGAAAGCTTTTTTGAACAAGTTCAAAACTTGCACTCTTCCCAAAACAAATCTTACGTGCTGCAGAACAAAATGATGATACTGTACTCGATGCATATGCACTGCCAGGAAATACTGATGAACCGCTTGCTGTGTTGAGAAGAAGTCAAAGAGATAGAAATGCACCAAGCTGGTTGTCAGGTTTTGTAAGTTAGAGAAAAAAAAAAGTGTAAACTATTCCTGTTCATACTGTTCTGTAAGACAAGTAAATTTACTACTGTTCATACTATAATGCAAAGGGTTAAAAGGGTAAACTTTCATATTACTGTTGGCTTACAGAAATAATTATTTGATTACTTGGATTTTCTGCTGTCAGGTTACTGTACAAATTTACATGTACCGTAAGTAATTGTTTCAGGAAAAGGGAAATGTTGTGTCTTGCAATTGCATAATACTGACAGCAGGGGGAACCTCCGAGTAGGGAGAGAACAGGATGTGTGGAGGTGAGAAGAAGAAGTTGGGAGAAGTGAAATAAAGCATGGTGTTATGAAGTGAGCTCCGTCTACAGTACTCTGATTCTACACCTACATATTAGCAACACCACAACATTGGTATCATATCACATTATTACTACATAATATCACGTTTTTACTACTTACGTATCACGTTATTACTACATATTATAACGTTATTACTACATATTATCACGTTATTACTACATACGTATCACATTATTACTACATAGGCTCCAAAAATATTTTTTCATGGATGGCAGCAATACCCTTCCGTAAAAAAAAAAAAGAAAAGAAAAAACTTTTTTTTTAAATAAATGAATACATGTACAGTACTGTACAGTCACCAAGCACTTAGCCGATCCTAACACAGTTTTTAAAGATGGAGTGAGCGTGATTGTCTCCCTTTCACATAAAGGGAGTTAGCTCCCTTTATGTGAATGGAGCCTACATAAAGGGAGCTAGCTCCCTTTATGTGAATGGAGCCTGCTAGGGAGAAGGGAGACAATTCAACTCACTCCTTCATCTTTAAAAACTGTGTTAGGAGTGCTTGGTGACTGTACAGTACTGTACATCTATGTATTAAATATATATGTATATATTTCATTTTTTTAAAATTAATACAACTCATGAAAACCCAAAAATCCTATCTAAAAAAATTAGCATATCAGGAAACGGTTCTCTAAACGAGCTATTAACCTAATCATCTGAATCAACAAATTAACTCTAAACACCTGCAAAAGATTCCTGAGGCTTTTAAAAACTCCGAGCCTGGTTCATTACTCAAAACCGCAAACATGAGTAAGACTGCCGACCTGACTGCTGTCCAGAAGGCCATCATTGACACCCTCAAGCAAGAGGGTAAGACACAGAAAGAAATTTCTGAACGAATAGGCTGTTCCCAGAGTGCTGTATCAAGGCACCTTAGTGGGAAGTTAGTGGGAAGGAAAAAGTGTGGCAGAAAATGTTGCACAACGTGAAGAGGTGACCGGACCCTGAGGAAGATTGTGGAGAAAGGCAGATTCCAGACCTTGGGGGACCTGCGGAAGCAGTGGACTGAGTCTGGAGTAGAAACATCCATAGCCACCGTGCACAAGCGTGTGTAGGAAATGGGCTACAGGTGCCGCATTCCCCAGGTCAAGCCACTTTTGAACCATCTCCTGCTATATCACAAAGGATTTACGTGCAGACAGCTCAGTGGAATGCAAGGGGTTTAGTTTTATTTTCAATATGCTGGACCCCAACATAAGTTATGTCTTCACGTAGATAAAGGTCCACACAGCTCCTGCATGAAACAAGAACAACATGGGAGAAGTTCTGATGCAGCTGCAGCTCAAAGGTAACTGTTGTTTTCTAATATTATACTAAAACTTATAGACAAGTTGTACAACAAACTTAATGTAATTTGTCTTTTAACAGGTTGAAGAGACCAGATGAGATACATCGACTGGAGCCATTTTTAAATGATACAATTCATGTTTATAAATTACAGTTCAGAAGAGCTTTTAATGTAGGTTTGCACAGGTTTTGTAATTTTGTTAAAGATTTGTTAAGCCTCCCTGGTAAGGTCTATTCAGGGGTTCTGGAGAGGAGGGTCCGTCGGATAGTCGAACCTCGGATTCAGGAGGAGCAGTGTGGTTTTCGTCCTGGTCGTGGAACACTAGACCAGCTCTACACCCTCAACAGGGTCCTGGAGGGTGCGTGGGAGTTTGCCCAACCAGTTTACATGTGCTTTGTAGACTTGGAAAAGGCATTCGACCGCGTCCCTCGGGGGGTTCTGTGGCGGGTACTCCGGGAGTATGGGGTACCAGGCCCATTGATATGGGCTGTTAGGTCCCTGTACGACCGGTGTCAGAGCTTGGTCCGCATTGCCGGCAGTAAGTCAGGCTCGTTTCCGGTGAGAGTTGGACTCCGCCAAGGTTGCCCTTTGTCACCGATTCTGTTTATAACTTTTATGGACAGAATTTCTAGGCGCAGCCAAGGTGTTGAGAGGATCCGTTTTGGTGGCCTTAGAATCGCTTCTCTGTTTTTTGCAGATGATGTGGTCCTATTGGCTTCATCAGCTCGTGATCTACAGCTTTCACTGGAGCGGTTTGCAGCTGAATGCGATGCGGCCGGGATGAGGATCAGTTCCTCCAAATCCGAGGCCATGGTCTTGAGCCGGAAAAGGGTAGCGTGCCCTCTCCGGGTCGGGGAGGAGGTCCTGCCCCAAGTGGAGGAGTTTAAGTATCTCGGGATCTTGTTCACGAATGAGGGAAAACTGGAGCGTGAGATCGATAGGCGGATAGGTGCAGCGTCCGCAGTGAAGCGGGCGCTGTACCGGTCTGTCGTGGTGAAGAGAGAGCTGAGTCAAAAGGCAAAGCTCTCAATTTACCGATCGATCTACGTTCCCACCCTCATCTATGGTCATGAGCTTTGGGTTATGACCGAAAGAACAAGATCTCGGATACAAGCGGCTGAAATGAGTTTTCTCCGCAGGGTGGCTGGACTCTCCCTTAGAGATAGGGTGAGAAGCTCAGTCATCCGGGAGGGACTCGGAGTAGAGCCGCTGCTTCTCCACATCGAGAGGAGCCAGTTGAGGTGGCTCGGGCATCTGGTTAGGATGCCTCCTGGACGCCTCCCTGGTGAGGTGTTCCGGGCATGTCCCACCGGGAGGAGACCCAGAGGAAGACCCAGGATACGCTGGAGGGACTATGTTTCTCGGCTGGCCTGGGAACGCCTTGGGATTCCCCCAGAGGAGCTGCTCCAAGTGGCTGGGGAGAGGGAAGTCTGGGCCTCCCTACTTAGGCTGCTACCCCCGCGACCCGACCCCGGATAAGCGGAAGAAAATGGATGGATGGATGGATGGATTTACTAAATATGGATCAATATGGTTAAAAAATGTGAAGTCTGTATTTTAATTTGAGTTAAAGGTGAATGCACTATTTGTGGTAGGCTGAAGTCTGTTCACATTTATATATTTTCAATTATTTGTCTGTGATGGACTGGAGACCTGTCCAGGTGTCCCCCACCTCTCACACAGTGATGGCTGGACATGGACACCAGTGACCCCATGACTCGAAAAGGAAGAAGTGCGTAAAGATGCTGGATGGATGAATTATTTGTTCCTAAATTTTTATTTTTATTTTATTGTTTTAGAGAAAACCAGGCAACTAAGCTAACCTAATACTGGTAATTTAAGTTACAGTATGTTATGCACTTCTGTATAATTTGTTCCTATTTTTGGTATGGATATAAAACGATGCAAAAAAATTGATACAGTAAGGAACCTAAAATTATTGTTTTAAATAAATGTTCTATTTGTTTACATTGTTGTTTAATCTTCTCAGTTTAAAATTATTGTTTTAAATAAATGTTCTATTTGTTTACATTGTTTATTCTTTTCAGCTTGTCAGTTACATCACTGATGCCGGTTCCCACCAAACGCGTCGAAGCAGCCACTTTACATGCAAAGTCTATGTGGAGGCGTGGCCAGGGGAGGCGTGGCGCGTCTTGAGCAGTTCAAGCAGCGCGGCAGTTCTTTCCCACGCATGCGCGCATCCGAAGCAGACGAGGTGTCGAGCAGCCAAAGTTCATTTGAATGAACTTTGGCTGCTCGACGCGTCACAGCAACCAATCGGGAGAGACTCTGCTATGTGATGACGCAACAACGACGGGACTGTTTTTGGACTTTTTAAACTTTTCCCATCGAGCCTCCATGAAGGAACCAGCCTCCGGTAAGAAACTTGGCATTTTTAAAGTTGCTGCTGTCTGCTCGAGCGTACGATCACCCCAAACATAAAAAAATGTTTTATTCTCAACAAAGACTTTAGGAGCTGCAGTTCGGCTCGTAGAAAACCCACTCAAGTAGTAACGGGGCTCACGTACAGCTGATTTTATCTGCCCAGTGAACAGAAAACAAAACAAATCTGACCGGGAAGGGAGCCAGACGCTGCTCCCACTGCTCGCATTCGGTGTGACCAGACATCTGGTGACAAGCAGCAAACACGGTGCGTTGGGAGCGTTTTGACGCATTTGGTGGGAACGTGGCATGAAACTAAATTTAGGACCATTTCAATCCACCTTATTCCTACGCCCCATGACGCTTTGCGCGAAATGTGCACCCGACTTCCGGTTGACCGGAAACACCAATTGTTTACATGCGAGTAATACAGTTGAATACAGTCCAAACTTTGTTGTTTTAGTTCATTAAAAATGTGGGAACACCACTTGACAGAGCTAAGAAAGGACAGTATAACCATACCGCTCCCTGCTGCGGACGAAGGATGGGTGGACGATATGAAAAAGTGGCCGCAGATTACGTATCACCGATGCGGGATAAATTAATAGTAAGATTTTCCTTATTAATGCATCATACCTGACATTCTCATCACACTGTTTTCAATCCTTCTGAGGAACCGACGTTTCTTCTCCGGTTGTTTATCGTAGCCCAGCCATAGAGTAGGATGCGGGTTTTCCTCTGTCGGCCGTTTATCAATGAAGTGAAATGAGCACACAAACAGCGTTTTGGGTGGTCTCTTCAAATTCAGATTTTTCAGCCACCTTCTTTTTACGTCGTCCTCTGTAGGTAGGCGATGGAAACCATATCGCTTTTCACAGGAACACTCTTTCTTTGTTTTGGGTCCGTGTTGAAAACACTGTTGTTTTAGCCAAAGATTGTTGTTGGTGCAGCCGCGAACAGCATAGCAGGTACCTGAACCCCGGTAGGACATTTCAGTAAACGTTCCGTTTAAACAAAAGCTGTGTTTGCTCCGATAAAATGAATGAAAATAACTTTCAAAAATACCCGCGATCCATACTCCGCCTATGGAATACAGGCACTTCCGGTGTCGGACAGGAAGTAAAATGCACATTCGTTTCTACAGCAGAGGCTTCAAGAATAAGGTGGATAGAAAAATCGTTTCTGAATTGAAAATCGTTTCTGAATCGAAACATCTATTTCAAATCGAATCGTGACACCAAAAATCGGAATCGAATCGATTTGCCAGACACTGAGAGATTCGCACCCTAAAGGCCCCGGCATAGCTCTGTGTTCAGCCGAACGGTGCTCGACGCCGTGCGAGCGCGAGGCACAAGCGTAGCCCCGCAGGGCACAAACACGCAAAGCTCAAATTTTTCGACCGCGTATGCGAGGCGCGTTGTCTAATAAACTGCCCGGCACCGGACTGTTTTGTATGTGACACAAATGTATTAAATTCCTCTTCTTCATCCCTGATCTGGACTTTTTTTTTTGCCAAAAGTCAAGTGATCGCTTCCTCCTCCGTTGACTCCATGACTGAAATGATGAGAAATGAATGAATTTGTCACGAGCAAATTAAACTCGGGTCCTACGTGGCTGCGCGAGGTTCTGTGGATTTCTGGGTGGGCTTTGGGCTGCAGGACCAGTGTTCCCTGTTTTTTTTTTTTTTTTAAGAACTTTTTAATAAGATATAAACACAGAAAACTGCTGTGTGAAGCTGTCGGTTCACTTTTTTTTTCTTCTCCCCCCGACCTGTCTATCAATTCAGTAGGCGTGTCAGCAAATGACCAATCAGCGAACGCTTTGCGCTGTGGCTGCTCAAATGACGTCAAGAATTTGGAGCAAAAACGCGAGAATTAACGCGAGAACGAACGCAGAGCTGTGCTAGTGAACATGCGCGTACAGAACGCGCGCGTAGAGTGCCGTTCGGCCGAACGCAGAGCTCTGCCGGGGCCTTAATACATACATAAATATCTAGTAGATCCCTATACCACCAATGGTTGTGGTTTATAAACTGGGTTGCAATGCATGGTTTTGATTTTCACTGAGTCTTCTATAAGAGTGTACAAGTTTAAAAAACACTATTAATCCCAATAAAATGACTTCCCCTGGATTCTTTCATTTTAGTGGTCACACAGACATGCCTGTACCTTTCAGATGATGAAGACATGTCTTCAATGCTTTTTTGTAGAAATGTGTTGATGGAGTGCTCATCTAATTACATTTTTCCTTACATCTTTTCAGTGCAGTGTTTATAATTTTCAAACGTGCATTTATCTTTGCAGTAAAGGAGTTTCTGCACTGCAGTTCTATTGCAATATGGGCAGCACGGTGGCACAACTGGTAGAGCTGCTGCCTCTTAGCGAGCAGGTCCCCGGTTCAAATCCCGGTCAGGGGGCCTTTCTGGGTGGAGTTTGCATGTTCTCTCCGTGCATGCGTGGGTTTTCTCCGGGTGCTCCGGTTTCCTCCCACAGACCAAAAACATGCATGTTAGGCTGATTGATAACTCTAAATTGACCCTAGGTGTGAGTGAGACAGGTCCCTCTTGCAAATGAGTCCCCGTGGCTCAACGAGGCTAGCCTGTATAAATAAAGGTTGAATGAATGAATGAATGAAAAATATCCCTCTCTGTGTACAATGTTTCTGTTCTTGCATAATGTCTAAGAGTATTTCTTAGCTCATATCTTAGATCTCATTACAGTTTTCTGTATAATTTATTATTTTGTTGGATTTAACTGGGACCCGGTGTAGACAATTTATTTCCACCCCATGTACCACATTTGGTATGAATGACACTAAAAGGCCTTGATTTGACTTGAAACAGAGAGCTTTGCCTTACAGCTTGTTTTTCTCTTCACAACAGCGGACAGCGGTGATGTGGCCGGGATGAGGATCAGTTCCTCCAAGTCCGAGGCCATGGTCTTGAGCCGGAAAAGGGTAGCATGCCCTCTCCGCGTCGGGGAGGAGGTCCTGCCCCAAGTGGAGGAGTTTAAGTATCTCGGGATCTTGTTCACGAATGAGGGAAAACTGGAGCGTGAAATCGATAGGCGGATAGGTGCAGCGTCCGCAGTGAAGCGGGCGCTGTGTAGTGGACCTACCCAGGGTCAAACTAAGGTTTTTGAACTGTCCAGTGATGACCTTTACTGACCTCTCAGTAAAGCAAGACATTTACTACAAAATCATTCCATTAGTTGTAATCTTAGAACATAGTCACCAAAAGAGACTATTTCTATCTTTGATTTTATTCTAATGTGACCAAAAGAATAACTTTTGTCATTTTCATGATGTGTGCTTTTAAGCTGTGTTATTCTGTAAGAGTTAAACGGTGTTCACTGCTGTGTTAAAGGTGAAGTCTCGGGTCACAGAGACCGGACGGTTTTGTTTAGAAAGTCAGAAGACAGTTAATCTGTTGTTTTTCATGAAAAGGGCTCCAGCTTGCTGTCTTTTCCTAAACAATTTCCCTCTGCTGCTGGCTGTAACCTTGGGTCGCGATAACACAAGTGAACTGCTCGACTGGTCCACGGACCAATGAAAAAGACACAAGTCTCATCTCTCATCTCATGATCTTTTTAAGTTCTAAGTTTTTGCTAAACACTTCAGAGTTTGCTGGGAGCTTCAAAAGAGATGTGAACCTTCCCAAAGGGCTGGGGTACGCTTGGTCAAGAGCTAACGACCTTCGTCATCCAGCTGGGACTGATAACTTGCTGTTATGAGTCCACTTCGAATGAGCGTAAGCTCAAAACTTTGTTATTCCTTCCTGGAATAATTTATCTTGAGCCAAAAAACCACGATTGCCACGGCTTCTGCCGACGAAAGCGAGTATCACCGACACCGACAAGGTAAACACGTCTGGAGTCCAGCTTGGACTTGCGGGACCGACGACTCGTCAGTCCAAAGCTGATCACAGCTCTTTGCCAGAACCAAGGCGGACGTCTTAAGGTAAAGGAGCAGCTGTTTGCTTGCTGGAGGTGTGATGATATCTTAGCTGGACGCGTACGGAAGAGTGTCATCTGGTTTCATAAATGCAAGATAAACTTCCTCTCTTAACCTCCCAATTCTTCTTAAATCTTTCCTCCTATTCTTTTGCCTCTCAATCTAAGCTGGAAACTATTTTAAGCTGAAGAGCCCACAGACTAAATATGTTAACATCCAATATTGAAGTCTGTTGTGTTAAATTTAAGTGTGCTGACGTATTAATTTGAAAGAAAGTGAAATCATGTCAATCAAGTGTAATGGTGTTGATTTTAGTTGATTTATTTTAAATAAATGGTAGTGTCGCCTGGCATACCAAACTAAGTCAATGTCCATTGTCACTCTATAGCTCTGTTTATTTATCCATCATAAAGATCACAGAAATATTGGGTAAACTGAAAAAGAAAAGAATCCGTGAAATTACTATTCAATCTGAATAAGTAAGTTAATTAAGGATAAAGAGGTCAGCTTAATACTGACCCCTGTTAAAATCCTTTAGTTACATCTGGGTGGCACTATATGTGTTTAAAGACACAATATATGGTCTCCCTCATGTTTCCTTCAGCTGTACCGGTCTGTCGTGGTGAAGAGAGAGCTGAGTCAAAAGGCAAAGCTCTCAATTTACCGATCGATCTACGTTCCCACCCTCATCTATGGTCATGAGCTTTGGGTTATGACCGAAAGAACAAGATCTCGGATACAAGCGGCTGAAATGAGTTTTCTCCGCAGGGTGGCTGGACTCTCCCTTAGAGATAGGGTGAGAAGCTCAGTCATCCGGGAGGGACTCGGAGTAGAGCCGCTGCTTCTCCACATCGAGAGGAGCCAGTTGAGGTGGCTCGGGCATCTGGTTAGGATGCCTCCTGGACGCCTCCCTGGTGAGGTGTTCCGGGCATGTCCCACCGGGAGGAGACCCAGAGGAAGACCCAGGACACGCTGGAGGGACTATGTTTCTCGGCTGGCCTGGGAACGCCTTGGGATTCCCCCGGAGGAGCTGCTCCAAGTGGCTGGGGAGAGGGAAGTCTGGGCCTCCCTACTTAGGCTGCTACCCCCGCGACCCGACCCCGGATTAGCGGAAGAAGATGGATGGATGGACAACAGCGGACTGGTATAGAGTCCGCAATACAGCAGACGCTGCACCAATCAGTTTGTCAATCTCACGCTCCAGTTTTCAACAAAATCCTGAGATACTTGAACTTCTTCAATTGAGGCAGAACTCACTCTCAACACGAAGAGAGCAACTAAAAGCAGGACACACAAAAATGTCTGTTGTAATATTTATTGAAACAAAACAAAAATTTGGTGTGGCTGAGCATTGTCCCCAACACAACCTTTGAGCGCTGTACATTGCACAAAACATTAAAACTTTTGCATGAACTTATATCTATCTGTTAGCAAATATTTCAAGAATAGCTGGTCAGAATTTACTGAAACGCTCTGAAAGTAATCATTGGAGTCACCCCCAAATTAAGAAGGCTGAAACAGCTAATTAGCATTAGCTAACACAAAAATGACTATAACTCAATCCATTTGACAGATATTTGTCTAAATGAAACGGTCATCCTCATCACATGCTCAGATTGCTGTTCGATCTTGCAAGATGCCTGTGCATCAGTGTTGCCAGATAAACATTTATTACTATTTTTAGCTGCCCTCCTTTTTTTGGTAAACAATCACAACACACACCTCATCATACCGGTACATACTTCCTCCTGC
Organism: Garcialebias charrua; assembly: GCA_038048925.1. NCBI lineage: Eukaryota > Metazoa > Chordata > Actinopteri > Cyprinodontiformes > Rivulidae > Garcialebias > Garcialebias charrua. Next base: position 19,760 of record JBBPBX010028164.1, read on the forward strand.
AAAGAAGCACACCTCCTTGAGCACAATAGTTTGTGTCAAAATACAATAATTGTAATACAAGTGTACAATAGTTCTTCATTTCCTACTTCAGCAGATTAATTTAAACTTGCTTGTATGTTTATTCGCCACAGTAAACCTAGAAAAAAACTAACTTTTCCAGTTATCATCCACATGTAAACAGGACCTAAACTCTGGCAAGAAAGGCAGCAGGCAATATACATTCCTTCAAGGAAGTGCAAATGAAGCTGGAAATATCTGTTTTTAAAAACACCCAGCAGTGTGTTTAAGACCTGTGCATAACTACAACTTTTACTGTGACCCTGCTTGGACACTCAAACATTGTAATTAAAACAGCAGCAGCACTCACATCAGTAAGTTTCATAAACAAAAATAAATAAATAAAACTTTTAACCTTGAGAAGCTGGTGTATTTGTGTTGATGGACAAAAAGTCTTAAGTGAAGCAGCAAAGTTTTGCTAAATTTACTATAGTTCAAACTATAAGAACCAAACTGCCAGGAAACCTTAGGGAGGATGTAAGAGTAAATATATTACTTTTTTCCTCTGATGTTTTTAATGTATGGTGCGCTGGATGGGATGATGCCTCATTATCATTGCATGACCGCTGGCAAAGACCAACAGAAAGTTAGCTGTAAAACTTGTTCTATGGTCCCCTCCCTGTCGGCTAAGAGCCCCGGGGTTTTCAGAGCCGATAAGACAACTTGTTGTCTGGCCGACTGCCTGCTCTGGACCTTCTCCCCAGAGCTGTTAATTCAGTTAGTTTACTGTTGCTGTGCCACCAGACAGATTTTAATGCCAGTTGTTTATGTGTTTATTGGTTAAAATTTATTTATTTAATTCCTTTTATATTTTGCGGCATGTGCTCCTTTCTTTCTGCTCTCCGAACAGCGCTCTCCAGCATCTCTTTCCAGGCGAAAATAATTAAAAGCCATTTAACGCTTTCTCCCTCCTGAGAACTGCTCTGTAATTAACATAACTAATTTAGTAGAAATATTTCTCTTTCCCTTGAATTTGCTACAGCGTAGGAGAGGGAAAGGACTGAAATTATGATGTAGCGTAAAAGATGCTAGCTTGTTAACTGTGTTTTTGTGTGTGCATGTGTTTGCACAAAAAGTATGCATCAAGAGAGCTGATACACAACTTTAGAGAATGTTTTGTCTGACATTGTAGCTGATGTGAGAAGTGTGTGTGTGTGTGTGTGTGTGTGTGTG
>JBBPBX010028165.1:0-36767 GCA_038048925.1 Garcialebias charrua
AGTCTGCTCCTCAGATAAATAAATATAATAATCTATCTATCTATATATATATATATATGTATATATATATATATATTTATTTATGTTTCAGTTCAGCGTGTTTCAGTTCAGCGCCCTAAGATGACTTCTATTGTGACTTGGAGCTACAAAGGCCAGTAGTGTTATTATTGTTGACAGTATAAATGTTTAATGAGAATATGCATACCGGTACCGGTATATATATTTATATACAGAGTGAATGAAGTGAAATGCAAATTTATTATGATAGCAGCAAATATATACAGCGTGCGTCTGTATGCGTACACACACACACACACACACACGTGTGAGTGTATACACACATGTGAGTGTATACACACATACATTTTACATATACAATATATATATATATATATATATATATATATACAGTATATATATATATATATACATACACACACACACATGCATACATACATACATACATACATATATATATACACACACACACACACACACACACACTTAATATTACAACAAATAGTTAAACTGATTATTCTTGTAGTGCAAATAAAACAGTTTCTTCCTTTGGGCTTCGACGTACAGAGAGCAACAAACAAGGCCCATCTAAACAAACTGCACCCCGTTTGACACAACTCATATACTGTACTCACCTGGGACTAAGCAGTGCCTCTCATTAGTCACACCACATTTAAAATACTGCTTTTAATCGCCACACAACTTTAGGTTGGTCGCAACTCTTACACATTGAGAGTGGCTTAGCTTGCTAACAGCTTAGCTCAGGCTAACGAGCTCCATTCTTCACCGATGTTAGCTGTGGTAACAGACAAGCGTTTGAGTAGAGGTCAACATTCACCACAGTAACCTTTTCATAACGAAACGGGACATTCGAGAAGTAAAGTGCTGTGAATTTGGAGCTGAATTTGGAGGCTTATCAGATGCTAAGTGCAGAGCTAAGCTAACACAACCTAGCGAACAAAGAGCTCAAATCAGGATGTATAGCTCATAGGTATAGCTAACACTTAGCTAACACTGCCGTGACGTGAGGCATCATTCAGTTTTATTACAGCTAAAGAAAATGCATTCACGTGTCGAGATTAAACCTATTCTCTCAACTTTTTCTCTTTTTAAGACACATCTCGTTTGGCTCGGTTCATGCTGAAAACATGATCGCTGCTAGCTACAAACATACGGGCCAGAGAAAAGGTTTTCAGACACAGATAGGCTTCACGCACAACAAACCCGCAGGATTTACATGCTGCTGCAGGAAAACAGGCTCACCATGCGAGCTGCCTCAGCCCAGGTCCGCTCCTTCTTTCTCTTTTGTTTGTCCTTCATGTCTTCTGCAGTTTACACACAAACCCGCTAACGACGGCGCTTCAGCTGCGGGAAATCAGCTTTAGCTGCTAAAAAAAAAAGGATTACTGCGTTTTCAGTCGTCTCCGTGAGGGAAGAAGAAGACGAGCCGAGGACAGCTATACTCCTTTTGGTTGTCTCGGCTGACACAGTCCGATCTGCGGCTGAAGCTGCTGCAGGAAGCGCTCAGTCAGGAATGCAAGCAGCGGGTCAAAGGTCACAGCCTCCACAGGAATGCAACACAGCAGCCCGCCCTTCCGCTGGCGAATAATCAGAGGGTCATTTATCAGCTGCTGCACACAAACATGAGCTGCAGGGCCCAGGACTGTTCACTGCAAAATATACACTAATCTGTATTTTTAAAATATAAAATATTACAATTTAACTGTTTGAAATATAACCAGATCTATTGACGTGTATAAACTTTAAACCAAATCTATAAACCAGCCAGAAGGAAAGTCAAGAATGTAGGACTGAGGGTTGCAATTGTAAATCTGGGCACAATTGTTGAAGCATTGGATGCTAAGAATTATTGTGCTGCACTTTTCTTAGACCTGTCTAATGCTTTTGACACTGTGGATCATAACAAAAACCATTGCAGATACCGTATTTTCTGGTGTATAGGTCGCACCGGTGTATAGGTCGCATTGCCCAATTATCACCAACAGATTGGAAAAATCCCTAGGTTGCATAGGTCGCACCTACGTTTAGCTCTGCTGCAAATGTCTGCCACAGGAGCGCACAGCAAGGCTTTTAAGAAGATTAACACTTAAAAACAAATATTTGTTTAATAAAAATTATAGCAAATATGTGTCTGAGCTGAACTTTTCCTTAATAAATTAACGTAATTGTGATATTAGCTGGATTTAAAAATTTATTAATCACTACATCTACCTTGTGGTGTTTTGCTAGTTTTTGATACGTTGCATTTCACTTTGTATTTCTCTCTTGTGTTTTTCTGTTGTTTGTTGTTTAAGTAAATTCTACCATTGCTGTTCATCATTCTTTAGTTTGTAGCAGGTCGCTTTTGTAAATGAGCCCACAAGGCTCAATGAGAATTACCTGACTAAATAAAGGTTATATGAACAATGACAGGTAAAGGTAGAGAGTTGGCTGACATGATGCAGAGAAGAAAGGTAGGTGTTTTAATGCGTCCAAGAGATCAAGTGGAAGGGCAGCAAGGCTCGCAGCATTGGAGCTGGGTTTAAATTGTTTTGTGTCTTTGTGGATTTAGAAAAAGCATATGACAGGGTAACGAGGGAGGAGGTGTGGTTGCATGAGAAAATCTGGAGTGGCAGAGAAGTATGTTAGACTGGTACAGGACATGTATGAGGACAGCAGGACGGCGGTGAGATGTGCTGTAGGAGTGACAGATAGCTTCAAGGTGGAGGTGGGATTGAATCAAGGATCAGCTGAGCCCCTTCTTGTTTGCTCTGGTGATGGACAGACTAACAGATGAGGTCAGGCAGGAATCCCCGTGGACTATGATGTTTGCAGATGACATTGTGATCTGTGGTGAGAACAGGGAACATGTGGAAGAGAACTTGGAGAGGTGGAGGTATTCACTTGAAAGAAGAGGAATGAAAGTCAGCCGTAGTAAGACAGAGTACATGTGTGTGAATGAGAGGGAGGCCAGTGGAACAGTGAGGCTACAAGGAGCAGAGGTCACAAAAGTGCAGGACTTCAAGTACTTGGGGTCCACTATCCAGGAAAATGGGGAATGTGGGAAAGAAGTGAAAAAGAGAGTCCAGTGACAGTGGCATTGACAAAAAGATGAGAGAAGTCAAAGTCAACTTTATTGTCAAAACTGCAATATGTACAGGACATACACAGGATTGAAATTGCATTTCTCTCTGTCCCTCGGTGCAACAGTAAACATTTAAACACTAAAACACTAAAACATTTAATAAACATAAGCATAAAATGAAATAATAAAAGTGTAATACTGTCCTGAGTTTTTGCATAGTAGTTTTTGCATAGTAGTACTGTAGTATGAAAGTATGAAAAGTTACACCAACGCTAAAACACTAAACATTTAATAAACATAAGCATAAAATGAAATAAAAGTGTAATACTGTCCTGAGTTTTTTGCATAGTAGTATAAAAATGTAAAAAGAACTGGAAAGAACTGGAAGAAATGAAGATGCTGAAGTTCTCCGGAGAGACAAGGATGGATAAGATCAGGAATGAGATCATCAGAGGTACAGCCCATGTTGAACAACTGAGAGAAAAAGTTAGGGAGTCCAGACTGAAATGGTTTGGACATGTCCAGAGGAGGGACAGTGGGTATATTGGTAGAAGGATGTTACAAACGCAGCTGACAGGAAAAAGACAAAGAGGAGATATATGGATGCAGTTAGAGAGGACATGGAGGTAGTTGGGGTGAGGACAGAGGATGCAGAGGACAGAGTGAGATGGAGGAGGATGACTTGCTGTGGCGACCCCTGAAGAGGGAAAAGCTGAAAGAAGAAGAAGACTATGGTGTGGATTGAGAGAGAAATGGAGTAGGGGTGGTCCTGAAGGAGTTGGCAAAGAATGTAGTAGAGGTGAAAAGAGTGTCAGATATGGTGTCTGTAGGTAGAAGTAGAAGGTTTGATGATGATAGATAGATAGATAGATAGATAGATAGATAGATAGATAGATAGATAGATAGATAGATAGATAGATAGATAGATAGATAGATAGATAGATAGATAGATAGATAGATAGATAGATAGATAGATAGATAGATAGATAGATAGATAGATAGATAGATAGATAGATAGATAGATAGATAGATAGATAGATAGATAGATAGATAGATAGATAGATAGATAGATAGATAGATAGATAGATAGATAGATAGATAGATAGATAGATAGATAGATAGATAGATAGATAGATAGATAGATAGATAGATAGATAGATAGATAGATAGATAGATAGATAGATAGATAGATAGATAGATAGATAGATAGATAGATAGATAGATAGATAGATAGATAGATAGATAGATAGATAGATAGATAGATAGATAGATAGATAGATAGATAGATAGATAGATAGATAGATAGATAGATAGATAGATAGATAGATAGATAGATAGATAGATAGATAGATAGATAGATAGATAGATAGATAGATAGATAGATAGATAGATAGATAGATAGATAGATAGATAACTTTATTACAGACTCAGAGTCCAACCTACATAAGAGACAACGAACATGATAAAATAAAATACAAAAAAAAATTAAAAAATTATAAAATAAAATAAAAAGTACAATAGAAAAAGTACCTAACCGTTCAGGAGGCAATCATACCAATGTCTCCAAAGCACAGATGAATATTTCACTGCACTATATTTGACATTAGTCAACAGTAGAATAATTCTATTATTAGACTTATGTAAACGACAAATAAATTTATACATATACTTTCTTAAAACAGCCATCAAAGTGCTGACGCGAGCAGATACAAACAGTTCACTGGCACTGGTCCATCTGGGCTTATTTAAAAAGTCTTAGTGCGTCATTATAAGCCACCTTCAATCTATGAAGACTGGCTTTTTTAAAATTGCACCACAAATGTGCCGTATACAGTGATGTACAATAAGATCTAAACAAGTTAATTTTCACTTCATCAGAACAGAATGCAAACTTACAAGCAAGGATATTTGCCTGAGCATATATCATTCGAACCTGACGGTAAATGTCCTCATCATCAGACCGACGGTCTGTCAACACATGACCCAGATACTTTACTTCATTTGCAACATTCAATAAAGTCCCAGACAGCTTAAAAAGTGGAAATACACTATTTTTGTCCTCTTTAGTGCGACAAATCAAAATGAGACTTTTAGAGGGGTTGAATATGATATCATGTGTCTCACCATAAGCTGAACAGACATGAAGCAGCTTCTGAAGACCAGTGGTGGATAAAGTACTCAAACACTGTACTTAAGTAAAAGTACAAATAAACAGACAAAAATGTACTCTAGTAAAAGTAGAAGTACCATATTAATGTTTTTACTTAAGTAAAAGTAAATAAGTACTTACTTTAAAAAATACTTAAAGTATTAAAGTAAAAGTACTTGCTGAATGTATTGCCTAATGCAATGGTCTACAATATCATTAAGTGTGCGTATTGTATGTATATTTTCTGTAACACATTAATAGTGTTGATCCATTTTAAAGAACAATGCTGCAGATAGTGCATGTTTTTATTGTTTACTCTGTGACACAGTTCACATTTGGACTTGTGATTCTGTGCATCAGAATTTCAGGGATGACATGCAGTTGAATGTCATTAAATAAAACAAGAAGTTTTTTTTATCACAAAGCAAAACCAATGTGTCATTTTAATTGCAGTAAAAACATTTAAGTGAAAGTTCTGCCTGAAAAAAGGAGCGTTAGACCTAACAAAGGATCATTTCAACTCCAGTTTGTCTTTAACTTTAGTTTAAAATACAGTACTGTACTGTCTAGTCAACTCTGTAATGGGTCAATAGTGAACAATATTTTAACTTCTGACACCGTTTTCAAAACTTGGACCTGAGTGTTGAGTCATTAGGAAACATCTCTTGTCTCCTGCCCTAACATGAACTGACACATTTTAATATTGCAGCAAGAATTTCTTGTTCAAGTTCAGAAGAAGTTGGTTTTCAAAGTTTTTTTGAGTCCAGTCTGGCTCTTTAGGGAGAGAAAATCTGTCCTGCTGTACTGAACAATCTTTCAATAGTCTTTCAATAATAATATTTCAATAATCTTTCAATAAGGGCATGGGTGTTGTGTATCTTCTGGCTGTCTCTCCGCAGTGGAATCCATTTTGGGTGCGTTAGTGGTGCTGTGGGTGCTCCCAGCTCAATGACGTTTATAGAATATACGTCATTGGTCCAGCTCTTCTTGAAGGCAGGTCTAATGTTACCTGTCCACTTTGCAGTGAGTCAATGGACCAACTCTCCTCTCGACATCAGTTACTTTCAAACTAATGACAAATCAAAAAACTGCAACGTGAATGTAACTTGTAACTCAACACATTATAGAAATGTAGTGTAGTAGAAAGTACAGATACTTCATGTAAAATGTAGTGGAGTAAAAGTAAAAGTACCCACATTTAATTCTACTTAAAGTACAGATACATGAAAAATGTACTTAAGTACAGTAAGAAAGTACTTGTACTTAGTTACATCCCACCACTGCTGAAGACCAGCTGAACTTGGACTAAAAACCACTAAGTCATCAGCATACATAAGATGATTGATAATTGTATCTCCAACCATGCAGCCAGTTCTACACAGGTTTAGCTGCTTAGAGAGGTCATTCATATAAAAATTAAACAGTATAGGAGATAAAATGCTTCCTTATATGCTTCCTGATGCTAAACATTGTCAGTGGTTATGCTCCAGGTTGGATGTGATGTAGAAAAGAAAGAAACATTTTGGAAGGATCTGGATGAAGTGATAGAGAGGATTCCCAGGGAGGAGAGAGTGGTGATTGAAGCAGACCTGAATGGACATGTTAGTGAAGGAAACAGAGGGGATGAGGAAGTGATGGGTAGGTTTGGTGTCAAGGAAAGAAACCAGAAAAGACAAATGGTGGTGGATTTTGCCAAGAGAATAAAAATGGCTGAGGTCAACAATTATTTCCAAAAGAAGGAGGAACATAGAGTGACCTATAAGAGTGGAGGAAGGAGTATGTAGGTCGACTACATTATGTGTAGAAGAGGAAACCTGAGGGAGATTGGGGACTGTAAGGGTGTGGCAGGGGAGAGCATGGCCAGACAGCATCGGATGGTTGTGTGTAAAATGACTGCTGTTGTGAAGAAGGGAAAAAGAGTAAAATCAGTGAAGAAGACCAAATGGTGGAAGCTAAGGAAACACAATGTTGTGAGGAGTTCAGAAAGAGCTGCGTAAGGCATTGGGTGGTAAGAAATAACTTCCAGATAACTGGACTACTACAGCAACAATAATTAGAGAGACAGGTAGGAAGGTACTTGGTGCATCATCTGGACAGAGAATGGATGATAAGGAAACATGGTGGTGGAATAATAAGGTGCAGGAAGCTGTCAAATAGTGAAGTGCAGGATGCCATTCAAAGAAAGGTTTGCCAAGAAGAAATATGACAGTGAGAGGACTGAAGAGAGGAGACAGGAATATAAGGAGATAGGACATAGAGCAAAGAGGAATGTAGCAATGCAGAAGGCAAATATTGCACTCATATAGCACTTTTCTCTTGTCAAGATACTCAAAACACTTTACACTACAATATGTGCCCTCATTTACCCATGCAGTATTCTACTATTTCTGTACAAAGAATGATCAGTGCTTTATCACATCCATACACCAATGGTACGCACATCAGAGGCAATGAGGGGCTCAGTGTCGCCCCTAAGCATAGTGGAAGTTGTGGAAGCTAAACTAGAAGAGAGGTGACTATTTGCATAAAACAAGTCCAGCGTTTTGCTTTCTCTGGTAGAGCAGCTGACAAACTGCTGGAATGTCGAAAGTGTATCAGAGAGTGAAACATGATTAAAATCCCTAGAATTGCACCACTCAAGGTGGCTGCATGTTGGAGTAGCTCTGTTAATTTCATTCTGAGACATTACTTTCAAAAACTTTATTTCCTCTTTTTTCTGGACATAAATTGCTTTTTTGGATGATTATTTCCTCTGGTGTCGGATGCTGTGCAGCTGGAAGGATTTTTACAGAAATATCTTTGCTTATGGACATTTGTTATGATGCGTAACCATAACAACAAGGTTGTTTTTTACAACCAGGAGCAGCTGATTAACATCTCCAAAGCTCAATCCTGTCAACTTCCAGGTTTCATTCATGTATCACAAAATCTGTCTGTACCTTCATTTCTCAAGAGGCGATAAGAGAATGTTTTTTTGCATGTATTACAGAAGCAAACAAGAAAGATGTTCTCATCCATCTCAACCATAAAATTATAAAAATATTCATACCAAAAATTTTCAACACATAGAGAAACCCCACAGTATACCTCGGTTATTTATGTTGTTTTTTACAAGCAGGAGCAACTGATTAAAGCTGGGGTATGTAAGATTGTAATGTAGTCTGTAACTTTTCAAACAATATATATTTTAACATATTTCTTCACTCTGTCACTAGATTGATGTTAGAGAGGTAATCTCTGAAAAAACTAAAAAAAAAATATTGTCCCCTTGCTTCTCCAGGTGGTAAATAAGCATTTCTAAAAAGAAAAAGTGACCCGCCATTTTCCAGCCAATAAAAACAAAGTTTGTAACCAGCCAATAAAAACCGAGCTTGAATTTGAATCAGCCAATAAAAACAGAGCTTGAATTCAAATTTCAACAGACCACAAGGGGGCAGAGCCATATATGGCTCTGAGGGGGAGGGATCAGAATGCTTTGCTTGTTGAAATTTTTCTAAGTGCTACTGTTCTACAGAAACTGCAGACTGAACCTTTAACATCTCCAAAGCTCAAATAATATCTCAACTACAGCCCCAAATCCCAAATGAGTTGAAAAGGAGGCATCGTGGATGCAGAGCAGGAGCAAAGAAGAGAGAGAAAGAGAAAACAATGAAGTTCAAACCCTCTCTTGACCATTGATCATGATGGGCAATGAGAGATTGCTGGGAAACAAGTTGGATGAACTTCAAGCCCTAACAACGACCCATCCAGAGTATCAGGAATGCAGTGTTATGTGTTTCACTGAGACATGGCTGCAGGATCATATCCCCGACTCCAGCGTTTCTCTGCCAGGTTTTCTGACCATACAAGCAGATAGAGATTTAAAGAGGAATGGCAAAGAAAGGAGGTGGGTTGGCAGTGCTTGTGAACAACAGATGGTATAATCCTGGACATGTTACTGTGAAGTATCGTCTCTGCAGTCCAGATAATGAACTGTTAGCACTAAGTTGTCATCCATATCATTTGCCAATAGAGTTCACCAGTGTTATTTTGGCAACTGTTTACATTCCACCCAATGATGTTGCTGAGACTACATGTGATGTCATCAGCTCCGAGGTTGCTAAGCTACAGACACAACACCCCTTGTGCATTTGTTGCAATATCTGGAGATTTTAATCATGTCTCACTCTCTGCTACACTTCCGACATTCCAACAGTGTGTCAGCTGCGCTGCTTTACCAGAGAAAACAAAATGTTGGACTTGTTTTATGCAAATATCAAGGATTTATACATTGCTAAAGCAAGACCTCCTCTTGGCAAATCAGATCACAATCTTGTGTTTATCTGCTCAAAATATAAATCCCTTGTTCAGAGACTACCTGTAATAAAAAGAACAGTGAGAAAATGGTCAATGGAAGCTGAAGAAGCCCTGCGGGGTTGTTTTGAGGCTACAGACTGGGATGCACAGTTCCAGCCACATGGAGAGGACATCAATGCCATGACTGAGTACGGTATGTGACCAACTATTTAAACTTCTGTGTAAACAACACCATCCCCACCAGAACAGTGAGATGCTTCTCCAATAACAAACCCTGGATCACCACTGACCTGAGAGAGGGAGACATGGAATTATTGAGTAGTACACAGAAGCAACTAAAAGTCAAGATGAGAAACAGCAAGGAGGTGTACAAGAAGAAGCTGGAGAGCAAGCTGCAGCAGAACAACATCAGAGAGGTGAGGTCAGGGATGAAAAATATCACAGGTTTAGAATAGAAGGAGGATCAGAAGGATGGAAGCCTGGACAGAGTCAATGAACTGAACAAATTATTCAATAGGTTCAGTTCAGGAACAAGGTCAGCATCCTCCTCTCTTGTCACAATCCAAACAGATATACCAGCCTCCTTTGGCCTAAGGCTATCCTGTCACACCTCAAATATTGGATCTACCACCTCAGCTATGGACACTTCTTCTACATGTTGGTCTTCAACCAAATCTGAAGATGCTGATACCTCATTTACCTCCCCCCTCTGTGTCTCCAGAAGTCAGGTGAGGATGCAGCTGGAGAGACTGAACCAGAATAAGGCTGCAGGTCCAGATGGTGTCAGTCCAGAGTCCTGAAGGTCTGTGCAGAGCAGCTCTGTGGGGTTCTGCAGCACCTCTTCAACCTTAGCCTGACCCAGGAGAAGGTTCCAGTGTTGTGGAAAACCTCCTGCCTTGTTCCAGTACAAAAGAAAAGTCACCTATGTGTCCTCAATGACTATAGACCTGTTGCCCTGACATCCCACATCATGAAGGTCCTAGAGAGACTGTTGACCTGACTAAACAAACATGCACATATCAGGACCCACTGCAGTTTGCTTATCAGCATGGACTTGGAGTCGAAGATGCCATCATGCTTCAGCAAACTCACTGTCATCTAGAAAAGGAAGACAGCACTGTGAGAGTCATGTTCTTTGATTTCTCCAGTGCATTTAACACAATCCAACCTGATTTTCTTTGTCAGAAACTCCAGAAGACTCAGGTGGAGGCCTCAGTAATCACCTGGATCAAAGACTATCTGACAAACAGACCACAGTTTGTGAGACTGAAGGGTTGTGTATCTAACCAGGTGGGGGACTGTACTCTCACCATTCCTTTTCACTCTGTACACCTCAGATTTCCAGTATAAAACCGACTCCTGTCATCTGCAGAAATATTCAGATGACTCTGCAGTGGTCGGGTGTATCAGAGATGGACAAGAAGCTGAGTACAGGGAACTGGTGGACCGCTTTGTGGCATGGTGTAGAAACAATCATCTCATCTTGAATGTGAATAAAACAAAGGAGATGCTGTAGATTTCAGGAGAAACAGGACAGGTACAAAACTATTTCCATCATGGGAGAAGAAGTGGAGGTGGTGGAGAAGTATAAATACCTTGGGGTTCACCTGGACAACAGACTGGACTGGAAATGCAACAGTGAAGTGTCTACAAGAAGGGACAGAGCAGACTGTACTTCTTGAGGAAGCTGAAGCCCTTCAGTGTTTGCAGCAAGATGATGCATATCTTATATAAGTCTGTTGTAGAGAGCACTATCTCTAATGCCATCATCTGCTGGGGTAGCAGCAACTGAGCAAGTGACTTAAAAAAGATCAACAAGCTCATAAAGAATGCTGGCTCAGTTCTGGGGATTCCTCTAGAACCTTTGGAGATGACTGTACAAAGAAGGATTCTTCATAAAATGAAGAACATTATAGACAACCCTGAGCATCCTCTTCATCAGACTGTCGTACAACAACAGTGTTTCTTCAGTCAGAGGCTTCTTCAGATCCGCTGTAAGACAAACCGCTACCGGAGATCCTTCCTGCCCACAGCCATCAGCATCCATAACAACTCTTTAATGAATCCAGGATGATGAGTTATAACATTTAATTTCTCTCTGGAATTAATAAAGTATTTTTGAATTTAATTTAATTGAATATTGCAACAAACGCACTAGGGTGTTGTGTCTATAGCTTAGCAACCTCGGAGCTGATGACATCACAAGCAGTCTCGGCAATAGCCTTGGGTGGAATGTAAACAGTTGCCAAAATAACACTGGTGAACTCTCTTGGCAAGTAATATGGACGACAACTTAGTGCTAACAGTTCAATATCTGCACTGCAGAGACGATACTTCACAGTAACATGTCCAGGATTACACCATCTGTTGTTCACAAGCACTGCCAACCCACCTCCTTTTTTTGCCATTCCTCTTTAAATCTCTATCTGCTTGTATGGTCAGAAAGCCTGGCAGAGAAACGCTGGAGTCGGGGATATGATCCTGCAGCCATGTCTCAGTGAAACACAACACTGCATTCCCGATACTCTGGATGGGTCCTTGTTAGGGCTTGAAGTTCATCCAACTTGTTTCCCAGCAATCTCACATTGCCCATCATGATCAATGGTCAAGAGAGGGTTTGAACTTCATTGTTTTCTCTTTCTCTCTCTTCTTTGCTCCTGCTCTGCATCCACGACGCCTCCTTTTCAACTCATTTGGGATTTGGGGCTGTAGTTGAGATATTATTTGAGCTTTGGAGATGTTAATCAGTTGCTCCTGCTTGTAAAAAACAACATAAATAACCGAGGTATACTGTGGGGTTTCTCTATGAGTATGTGTTGAGAATTTTTGGTATGAATATTTTTATAATTTTATGGTTGAGATGGATGAGAACATCTTTCTTGTTTGCTTCTGTAATACATGCAAAAAAACATTCTCTTATCGCCTCTTGAGAAATGAAGGTACAGACAGATTTTGTGATACATGAATGAAACCTGGAAGTTGACAGGATGCTGAGCTTGGTTCTGAGAACTCACAACTCCTAGTCTGTAGGATCTGAGATCGTGGTCAAACTACGGGGGTCATTCACAGAGTGGTGGAAAAGGCAATACTTATCAGAAGGGTTTATCAGGAATCATTAGTCAGGAGGCAGAGCAGAAGTTGAGGTCCGGATATTCGATGGGCAGAGAGTTGTGCGAGGCAACAAAAAGAAGAATCTGTGGTAATGACCTGGGCCAAAAACAAGAGCAGGAACAAGAATGCTGGATACTTCAGGCACGAAGTGATCAGACAATAGCTGGGAGGCAGAGACAGAGAAGTGCTTAAGAAGTGCCTCGCACAGGTGCAGCAAGAGGGAGATTGGGAGTGGCTCAGGTGAGCTGAGTGAATCTGATGAGAGGGGCTGATGAGTCGAGGAGTTGAGCAGGGCAAACAGAAATACGCATGGGCCTGGCTCGACATGAAACATGAATCATTACAGTAGTCCCTCTCTACTTCGCGGTTCGACTTTTGCATACTTGTTATTTTGCGGTTTTTCAATGATTGTCAACTTTAATATTACTCATGTGATTGGGACAGTATGGAATCAAAAGTTAATGAAAAAAATACTTCGGACAGGCACAGCCATTCTGTAGTTTTCTTTCAATAAGCCTATACTGTAAGGCCAGTCAAAGAAATACACAACCCAGAAGCCAACAATGCTTCCGGCCGTTGCTTTCTGCCGAAATGGAGGGAAAGTTTTGATCCGATCCAAACCTGACTGAAAAGTTTGGTTCTTATTCATGGTGACTTCGGCGCTCAGTGGATGCAGATAGCCATATGGAACCAACAGGGAATTCGACCAACAGGGAATTTGATCGGGACTACTCCCAGCCTCATACATCAATCTGAGTGCTGCTTGCCAGCCCATGAAGCCTCTCGAGCAGGAAAGGTTGCTTAGAGGTCCAGTGTCTTTTTTTTGAATCCATCCAATCCAATTATGATAGAGAGGGGGCCAAGATGGTGCAGTGGCAGGGCAGCCGGCTTGGGACCCGAAATACCCAGGTTCGATCCCCGGTCACTGCATACCTTGTGGTGTCTGTGGGCAGCACACCTCATTCCCACATTGCCCCCCTCCGGCGCTTTCAATGCCTGCCCACTGCGCCACCTGGTGGTGGATGGGTTAAATGCAGAGACTAATTTCGTCATTGTATGGAAACATACAGTGATGACATTGTGTGACATTATTATATTAAACTGAGACACTTTCAACAAATAAAGAGAACCAGAGCCATTGTTGTACCCATTCAGAGCTGATGTTCAGTGAGCCCAGGTGCGAGCATTGTTCCTAACTGACCCAACAGCAGCTCGGTTGTGAGCCCCTCTCTGTTCCAATGTGGCCAGGATCATAGAGATCCTTGCTGAACTCAGAGCAGAGACGCACGGAAAATTAACCACAAATGCGCATAGCCACCACTGATCCTGTTCTGGCTGACAGACCTCCCACACCATGCACCCAAATTCCCTGGGACTTTTGGATGTAAAAGTGTAACTTTTTATTAAATGTTAATACGTTGGGAGCATTGTCATATAGACATGTACAAAAGGTGTGTGTGCCTAAACTCCTATTCCAAGAGAAAAAGAGAGCAAAATGTCTCTTCTGGATTGCTTTATGTTCATAATGACTCTGCACACAGACAAGGTGCATTAATGAGCCAAAGGCCAACAAGATTTGGATAGAGTGTATTTCTGCTGTTTTTCAGTTCTTTAAAAAGTTAAATACCTGTTATGTCAGTGCCATCATTACAATTGCCACAACATTCAAAAAACATTTTGTTATAGTCACTTTAAGGTAAATAAATAACTGGAAGTTGCTGGTGAAGATTCTCAGTCGTCCAGGACATGATAAAATCAAAAAAGGCGTTCAATACAAGATCAACTGGACTTTTTTGTTGCAGAAGACGTTTTGCTTTTCATCCGAGGAGCTTTATCATTATCAAGTCAATGAAACAGACTGTGTGCACGTGGAGTTATAACAGTGAGTCACGCACCAACATACCGGGTATGTAAATTTCAAACTGAGGTAACACATACATGTAAATTGACAGATCACACCTTAACAGTAGGGAGTTCCCTTGAGGTCTCTGACAGAAGACACACAACTGTATGTAAATTGACAAAAACACCCTCCCAAACCAACAACAGAGGTTTCTCAAAAAAACTTTGCTAGTCTAATTCACAGACAAGACACCTCTGCTCCCATCCGGTGTAAAACGTTTGGGAATCAGCCCCAGAACTGAGTTATAAGTCTTAGAAAGTTGAAATCTCAGACCTCCTCCTCTGTTAAGAGAAGGTTTTTCTCTCTTAACATAAACAGCTTCCTTCACACCTCTCTCAAACCATCTGTGCTCTCGGTCCAAAATTTGCACATTTTGGTCCTCAAAAGAGTGACCCTTGTCCGTGAGGTGGAGGTGAACAGCTGAGTTTTGTCCAGAGGAGGTTGCTCTCCTGTGTTGGGACATTCTTCTGTGGATGGGCTGCTTAGTTTCTCCAATGTAGCGGTCTGGGCAGTCCTCGCTGCACTGGACTGCGTACACTACACCACTCTGTTTGTGTGTTGGTGTTTTGTCCTTAGGATGCACCAGCCTCTGTCTGAGAGTCCTGCTGGGTTTGAAATGTACTGGGATGTTGTGTTTGTTGAAAATCCTTCTGAAATTCTCTGAGACTCCAGCAACATAAGGAATGACAATGTTTTTTCGTCTGTTAGTCTTTTTCTGTTCATTATTGTGTTTAGCAGATTTCCTCGCTGACTTGACAAAAGCCCAGTTGGGATATCCACATGTTTGCAGAGATTTGTTGATGTGTTTCTGTTCCTTTTCCTTCCCTTCTGTCCTTGTGGGGATGTGTTCTGCCCGATGCTGTAAGGTTCTGATGACAGAAAGTTTGTGCTCCAGTGGATGGTGAGAGTCAAACAGAAGATACTGGTCTGTGTGGGTTGGTTTTCTGTAAACTTCAATGTTGAGACTGTCCTCTCCCTCCATATGCACCAAACAGTCCAAAAAAGGCAGCTTATTGTCGTTAGCATCCTCTCTGGTGAACTTGATGTTGTTATCAACAGAGTTAATGTGTCTGGTGAACGCTTCCACCTCCCTGGCTTGGATTTTGACCCAGGTATCATCCACATATCTGAACCAATGGCTTGGAGTTGTCCCCTCATAGGAGTTTAGGGCTCTCTGTTCCACTTCCTCCATGTAAAGGTTGGCAACAATGGGTGACACTGGAGATCCCATGGCACAGCCGTGCTTCTGTCTGTAAAAACTGTCATTGAACTTGAAATAAGTGGTGGAGAGGCAGAGATCCAGCAGGGTGCAGATGTGGTCTGGGGTGAAGTTGGTCCTTTTGTCCAAATCCTTGTCCTGTAGAAGTCGTTTTTTGACGGTTTCTACTGCTTCAGAAATGGGTATGCATGTGAACAGAGAAGTCACATCATATGATACAAGAGTTTCTCCTGGGGCCAGCTTCAAATGTTGAACTTTGTTAGAAAAATCAATGGAGTTCTCTATATGTGTTTCCAACCAGAGGAGCTAAAATACCAGCCAGATGTTTAGCAACATTGTATGTCACTGAGTTCATGCTGCTCACGATGGGTCTGAGAGGTGTACCTTCTTTGTGTATTTTTGGGAGTCCATACAGACAGGGAGTGGCCTCCCCCGGGTACAATCTATAATACAATGATCGATTGATTGTTTTCTCATTTTCGAGTTTTTGCAGATAATCAGTGACTTTCTTTTTAAAGGTGTTAGTTGGATCCCTCTTCAACGGCTCATAGGTGTTACTGTCACTCAGTAGTGTGGTTATTTTCTCCTGATAATCAGACGTGTTGAGGACTACTGTGCATCTTCCTTTGTCCGCTGGTAAAATGGTGATGTTTTGGTCTTGGCTGAGTGATGTTATAGCCTTCCTTTCCTGCGGTGTAAGATTTGAGGGAGGCAGTTTGTCACTGGAGAGGGTAGCTGATATTTTCATCCGAAGTTGTTCAGCCTCTGTTTCTGTCAAATTGTTGTTCTTAATCGCAGATTCAGTGGCTGTGATTAGTTCCACAACGGGTATTTCTTGTGGGGAGATGGCAAAATTTTGTCCTTTTGCTAGCACATTTTTCTCAGGTTGTGTCAAGGTCCTGTTAGACAAATTTCTAACCCACTGTTCCTGAGTATTTGTGCTGGTGCCAAACTCCTTATCTTGACTGATGATTTGTGATGAGAAAACCGCTCTCTGTTGTAATTTTAGAAATGTCTTTTTTTGACGTTCCTTGCTTTTTTGATGCTGTGATAGCTGGGCCTTTTCAACAAAGCAAGACACTTCTTCCAACAGAGGTGGTGGTAAAAGAGTAGAGAGCTTTTGGAGGCTCTGATCCATTTTGAGTGAGAGAGCTTCAATGGTGAAATTGATCTGTCTTATTATCTCATTGAGGAGCTGGTTTTGAGCTTTAAGGAGGATTCCTTCAGCTCTTTGTCCTTTAATTGTCGAGTTGAGTTTTAAACTGCTGGGGATGAGTTTTTCTTGTCTGCATCTCAGACTGAAACGGAGATGGTTCCTGTAGTCTGCCAACTTCCTTGACATCTTCTCGAACTCCCGCACTTTATCCCGAGCCTTTATTCAACTCCCGCAACACTCCCGATTCATTGAATTGATAAAGCTCCTCGGATGAGAAGCGAAACGTCTTCTGCAACAAATAAAGTCCAGTTGATCTTGTATTGAACGCCTTTTTGGATAACTGGAAGTTGTTCTTTTTATTTTTAATTTTTTTTAAACCACATTCCCACCCAGCCACCGAGCAGCACAGTTCAGTTTATGTTTAATGCCAGTTCCAAGCTCAGGTAAATTAGAAGGGTTGCATCAGAGTCAGAGTCAGAGTCAGAGAGAATTTATTGTCATTTGCACCGCATGTAGTACATGTGTTGAAAACGAGATTATGTACACAGGGTCCCAGTTACATCCAACAACAAATGCAAGAGAAAAACAATAATAACATCTAGGATTAACTAAGAGAGACATCAGCTAGTAATACACTAAGCCCTAATGTAGTAGAAAAACATCATTATAAACAGCAGCACGAACATGAGCAGATGGTCACAGATGAACGCAGCAACAAGAAACAGATCAGCATCAGCATGATGTGACATTTTGCAGTGTTTATTCTTATTATTTATTTATTCATGAGTCTGACAGCCTCAGGGTAGAAGCTGTTCCTCAGTCTAGTGGTTCTACATTTGATGCTCCTCAACCTCCGTCCCGAGGGGAGTGGTGCAAAGAGTGAGTGTGCTGGGTGAGTGAGGTCTTTCATGATGCAGGTGGCTCTTTTTCTGCATCTGGAGGTGTAAATGTCTGTGATGGTGGGGAGACTGACTCCCACAGACTTCTGTGCAGCCTTCACCACTCTTTGTAGAGCTTTCCTCTCTGCAACTGTGCAGCCTCCATGCCACACGTTGATGCTGGAGCACAGGACGCTCTCCACTGCACACCTGTAGAACGAGGTGAGGACTGAGCTTCTCAGACCGGCTCGTCTCAGCCGTCTGAGGAAGTAGAGTCTCTGATGACCTTTCTTGATCAGGCTGGTGGTGTTATTGCTCCAGCTGAGGTTATCATTCATGTGTACACCCAGGTATTTGTAGCTGGAGACCACCTCCACCGCAGATCCACCTATATACAGTGGGGTGTGGGTGTGTTTGTTCCTTCTGAAGTCCACAATCATCTCCTTCGTCTTCTTCACATTCATGTGAAGGGACAGGCATCCAGCATAAAATATTTTGTGGGAAAAAAAATCATCCAAATTACACTATACGGATCAGTAAAGACTCAGATTAAGACCAACCACCACTGGTGCTGTTGACAAACGGTGCTGGTGGAAAATGTACTATATTGTTAGTTGAAGACCGCAAGGTGGGAAATATGAAACATGCCAAGAGACAGAAGGAGAAAAGGAAAGTCAAGACTGTAGGACTGAGGGTAACTAAGGGACAAGCATAAGGTCAGCAGAACTTGTTAGAATAGGAACGAACATGTATGAGAACAGCAGAGCATGTTAAACTTGTATAGTGCATTATGAGGACAGCAGAGCATGTTAAACTTGTATAGTGCATTTTGAGGACAGCAGAGCATGTTAAATTTGTACAGTGCATCATGAGGACAGCAGAGCATGTTATACTGTGACAGGACATATGTGAGGAAAGAAGGGGACATTTGACTGACACAGGACATGCATAACGACAGTAGGTTATGTTAGACTGGTACAGGTCGTGTATGACAACAGCAGGACACAGAATGGTACAAGACTAGATGTTTTTGTCTAGTCTAGTTGAGGACAGCAGAGCATGTAAGACTGGGAAAGGATATGCATGAAAACAGCAATACTGTATGTAAGGCTGGTAAAGGACATGTATGAAGAGAGCAGGACATGTTAGCTTGGTAAAGGACATGCACAAGGACAGTTGGTCATGCTAGACTGGTAATGAACATGCATTAGGACAGCATGACATGTTAGACTGGTAATAGAAATGTATGAGGACAGCAATACATGTTAGATAGATACAGGACATGCATGAGGACAGCAGGACATGTTAGACTGGTAAAATACATGCATGAGGAAAGCAGGACACGTTACACTGGTAATGGACAAGTATGAGGACAGCAAGATGTGTTAGACTAGTATAGGACATATATGAGAACAGCAGCACATGGCAGACATGCACAGATCATGCATGATGGCAGCAGATCATGTTTGGTAAAAGACATGCATAAGGAAAGCAGGGCATGTTAGACTAGTAAAGGACATGTAAAAAGACAGCAAGGAATGATAGATTGATATGACATGCATGAGAACAGCACAATATGTTAGACAGGTGCAGGATATGTATGAGGACAGTAAGATTTATAAAACTGGTACAAGACATGCATGAGGAAAACAGCATGTTAGACTGGTAAAAGAAAAGGATGAGGACAGCAAGGCATATTAGACTGGTACACAACATGCATGTTAGACTGATACAGGACATGAGGACAGCTGAACTGCAGGACATGCTAGACTGGTAAAAGAAAAGCATGAAGACAGCAGGGTGTCACAAAAGGCTGGTGCTGGTGAACCCAGTAGTGCAGGCAGGCTGGCAAGGACTCAGGATGAATATTTATTAAGGATTTATTTACAAAAACAAAAGAGCTGACAGGGCAGCAAAACAAACATGGAATGATTAGGAGGTACTTACAGAACAGATAGGTCATCACCAGTGGACAGAAGACAACGCCAGGACAAAGAGTGAGACAAACACACAGGCTTAAATACAGCAAACACTTATTAGACAAAGTGGACCCCCGTGAGTAATCACAGATGCCAAAGACAGAGACTCAGAATGCAAGACATAAACACGACACAAGATGGAGCCAGATACTAAGGAAACACAAACCCTATAAAGAGAAATAGAGGATGGGAAGAAAGCAAGGCATAAACACAACATCAGGGGGTTAGACACCCGGGACAAAAACCACAACTACACAGGGCATATTAGACTGGTATAGAACATGCATGAGGACAGCAGGACAAGTTAGACTGGTATAGGACATGCATGAGGATGACATGGAGCATTAGACTGATGTAGAAATAGGATTATTAAATGTGATAATTAATCTATTATTTTAAAATTTTGGTGGGGCACCAGCCTCTTATGAGGGACATTGATTTATTAATACTTTAATTTAAGCCTCGAACAATTAACTCTAAACACATGAGTTATTTTCTCTACTACACTACTCTCTCGCTGTACTGACTGTTATCCATAACCTACTCACAACATGATTACCAGTAATCACTGCCAACTTCCTTAACTCTGTCATCATATATTCATCATCCCAGTCCCAAAAAGCTCCACAGTGACTGGTCTGAATGACTATCGGCCGGGGGCCCTCACCCCGATAGTCGCAAAATGCTTCGAAAAACTGGTCATGACCCACATCAAAACAACTGTCAACATCAACGAGGACCCTCATCAGTATGCTTACCTTGAGAACCGATCAACAGAGGATGCCATCTCTTCCGTGGTCCACACTGCTCTCACCCACCTGGTTCAGAAAGACTCCTACGTCCGTATGCTCTTTGTGGACTTCAAAGTCAAGTCAAAAGTCAAAGTCAAAAGTCAAAGTCAACTTTATTGTCAAAAATTGCAATATGTACAGGACATACACAGGATTGAAATTGCATTTCTCTCGACCTCGGTGCAACAGTAACCATTTAAACACTAAAACACTAAAACATTTAATAAACATAAGCATAAAATGAAATAATAAAAGTGTAATACTGTCCTGAGTTTTTGCATAGTAGTTTTTGCATAGTAGTATAAAAGTATGAAAAGTTACACCAACACTAAAACACTAAACATTTAATAAACATAAGCATAAAATGAAATAATAAAAAGTGTAATACTGTCCTGAGTTTTTTGCATAGTAGTATAAAAGTGTAAAAAGTATATCTATAAAATAAAATGAAAGTTCTGGCATTGACATTTGTAATAGAGTGACAAAACAGCATATGAAGTTTATGTACACAGTATATGTATGAGGTAGTTGATATTGGTATAGAGGTAAAGTGGCATATGCAATAAGGCTAGTAAAAAGAATATATATCAGCGGTAGTGTAGATATAAAAAGTAGTGTAAATGTAAACAGTAGTAATAAATGTAAACAGTGAATGTAAACAGTAGTAATAAATGTAAACAGTAGTAATAAATGTAAACAGTAAATATCAACAGTAGTATGACTATAGGCAGTAATGTAATACAAACATTAGTGAAAATATAAGAAGTAGTACCATACCATACCAACTTTATTTATAGAGCACTTTATGCACCCAACAGGACCAAAGTGCTGTACACACAATCACAAAATACAATACAATCATAAAATGGAAGGGACTAAAAACAGTACTAAAATAATAAATTATGAATACAATAAAACAATAAAACAAAGTTAAAACATCTCAGATTGTATCAAAAGCCAAAGAAAAAAGATGGGTTTTAAGAAGAGACTTAAAAACAGCAAGTGAAGAGGCCTGTCTAATGTCTAATGGGAGGTCATTCCAGAGCTTAGGAGCCACCACAGAGAAAGCACGGTCTTAAGTGGACCAACCAGTTTGCTGTAGCCAAGATGGCTACAAAAAAAAGAAACTGTCCGGATGAACTGATTGAGAATGAGCGGATTTGATACCTGGACTATTGAGAATGAACTTTCTTGTCTTGAACCACTTTGGACATGTCTGCCTGCCTGGGAGGAGTCAACGAGGGACAAGCCCCCAGAAACCATCTTGGCTACAGCAAACTGGTTGGTCCACTTAAGTTGTTTACTTGGTGGTTTAACTTCAGTGTGCTTTGGACTACTCTGACTGACGAAGCCCTCTGGAGTGAGGGTGAAACGTTTCTACAAAAAAGAAACTGTCCAGATGAACTGATTGAGAATGAGCGGATTTGATACCTGGACTATTGAGAATGAACTTTCTTGTCTTGAACCACTTTGGACATGTCTGCCTGCCTGGGAGGAGTCAACGAGGGACAAGCCCCCAGAAACCATCTTGGCTACAGCAAACTGGTTGGTCCACTTAAGTTGTTTACTTGGTGGGTTAACTTCAGTGTGCTTTGGACTACTCTGACTGACGAAGCCCTCTGGAGTGAGGGTGAAACGTTTCTACAAAAAAAAGAAACTGTCCAGATGAACTGATTGAGAATGAGCGGATAAGAAGTAGTGCAAACTGAATGAGCACATGACCATGAGTTGAGTGAATAACCCGTTTTGATGACATAGAGTCCAGTGTTAAAATCTTTGTGTTGTGTGGTAATGTGTGAAAGTTTTTTGTGTTAAGGCAGTACAAGTGGGAGGGGAGGCAGAGCAGGCAGAGAGTTAAGCATCCTGACTGCCTGATGAACAGAGCTGTCACTCAGTCTGCTGGTTCGAGCCTGGAGACTCCTCAGTCTCCTCCCTGATGGCAGCAGGCTGAAGCAGCTGTGTAGTGGGTGTGTGGGATCACCTGCCATGCAGAGGGCTTTCCGAGTGAGGCGGTTGCTGTGTAAGTCCTGTAGTGAGGGGAAGGAGGTGCCGACAATCTTCTCAGCTGCTCTCACGATGCGCTGGAGGCTCTTGCGGCAGGATGCAGTACATGCACCAAACCACACCGTGATGCAGCTGGTCAGGACACTTTCTATGGCACCCCTGTAGAAGGTGCACATGATGGGGGTTGGAGCTCCAGCTCTTTTCAGCTTGCGGAGAAAGTAGAGACGCTGGTGAGCCTTCTTGGCCAGTGATGCAGTGTTCCTGCTCCAGGACAGGTCCTCTGAGACGTGCACTCCCAGGAACTTGGTGCTGTCCACTCTCTCCACTGTGGTGCTGTTGATGGTCAGAGGGGCATGTTGGGCATCCCTCTTCCTGAAGTCCACAACAATCTCCTTTGTCTTCTCCACGTTGAGAGTGAGATTGTTGTGTCCGCACCACAAGGCCAGGCGGCTCACCTCGTTCCTGTAGTCCGTCTCATCGTTGTTGCTGATGAGACCCACCACTGTTGTGTCATCCGCAAACTTGATGAAGTGGTTGGAGCTGTATGATGGTGTGCAGTCGTGTGTTAGCAGGGTGAATAGAAGGGGGCTCAGCACACATCCTTGTGGGGCTCCTGTATTCAATGTGATGGTGCTGGATGTGTTATTCCCGACCCGTACTGTCTGTGGTCTCCCGGTCAGGAAGTCTAGCAGCCAGTTACACATTGAGGTGTTCAGCCCGAGACTGTCCAGTTTAAGGATGAGCTGTTGGGGGATGATGGTGTTGAATGCCGAGCTGAAGTCGATGAACAGCATTCTAATATAGGAGTCTTTCGTGTCCAGATGTGTGAGAGCTGTGTGGAGGGCAGAGGAGATGGCATCGTCGGTTGAGCGATTAGGCCGATATGCAAATTGGAAGGGATCCGGGGAGACATCTGCCTTCAACACCATGATCCCCCAAACTCTGATGGACAAACTATCCTCACTTGGACTATGCCCTTCCATTTGTAACTGGTAGACTTCTTAACAAACAGACCTCAGTCCGTGAAGATCCACAACTTCTCCTCCTCCACCATTACCCTCAGCACTGGCTCTCCTCAAGGATGTGTGTTGAGCCCCCTTCTGTTCACTCTGCTCACATATGATTGTGCAGCTACCCATCCAGGCTGTCATATTGTAAAGTTTGCAGATGCGGTGGTGGGATGCATCACAAACAATGATGAGTCCAGCTACAGGCAGGAGGTGGAACATCTGGAGAGCTGGTGCAAAGAGAATAACCTTCACATGAATGTGAAGAAGACAAAGGAGATGATTGTGGACTTCAGAAGGAACAAACAAACCCACACCCCACTGAACATAGGTGGATCAGTGGTGGAAGTGGTCTCCAGCTACAAGTACTTGGGTGTACACTTGAATGATAACCTCAGCTGGACCAACAACACCACCAGCCTGATCAAGAAAGGTCATCAGAGACTCTACTTCCTCAGACGGCTGAGACGAGCTGGTCTGAGCAGCCCAGTCCTCACCTCCTTCTACAGGTGTGCAGTGGAGAGCATCCTGTGCTCCAGCATCAACGTGTGGCATGGAGGCTGCACAGCTGCAGAAAGAAAAGCTCTGCAGAGAGTGGTGAAGGCTGCACAGAAGTCTGTTGGAGTCAGTCTCCCCACCATCACAGACATTTACACCTCCAGATGCAGGAAAAGAGCCACCTGCATCATGAAAGACCCCACTCACCCAGCACACACACTCTTTGCCCCACTCCCCTCAGGACGGAGGTTGAGGAGCATCAAATGTAGAACCACTAGACTGAGGAACAGCTTCTACCCTGAGGCTGTTAGACTCATGAATAAATAAATAATAAGAATAATCACTGCAAAATATCACATCATGCTGATGCTGATCTGTTTTCTTGTTGCTGTGTTCATCTGTGACCATCTGCTCATACAGACTCATGTTCGTGCTGCTGTTTGTAATGATGTTTTTCTATTACATTAGGGCTTAGTGTATTTCTAGTTGGATGTTTTTCTTAGTTATATCCTAGATGTTATTACTGTTTTTCTCTTACATTTTGTTGTTGGATGTAACTGGGACACTGTGTACATAATCTCATTTCATCACATGTACTACACGCGGTGCAAATGACAATAAAGACTCTCTGACTGACTCTGACTCTGATATTCCTCCCATCCCCGCACACACATACCGTATACAGTATAGCTTTATATGACTTTTATCATATTGCAACAATTTCATTTTTATGTTTATGTTTCTAACCATTTCCTGATTGCAGTTATTGTTCCTCTCTCTTCAGATTGATTTGTTGTCTAAATAACATTGTAAATGGAAAAAGGCATGGTCAAATGACAAGTTTTACAGCCACAAAGACTTAGCAATTATTTTTATGCCGATGCCCTTCCTGATGCAACCACCGAACACCGAGATACTACAGCCCTCTGTATGGAGCAGAGAGCTGCTAGGGTATACGGGGAGCAGATTGTGGGGGTTAAAGGCCTTGCTCAAGGGCCCAGGGTGGGGCAAATGAGGGTGGAGGCGGGTGTTTCACATATCCCACCCACATTTTGATGTTGTCGGTAATGGGAGCTGAATCAGCGATCACAGGTCCACCTTCTCTAGCCTCTGCACCACCATTCCCCTTAAATTTAGGAATATTTTATTATACTGTACTCAGCTCACCATGTCATTATAAGTTTGTACATAGTCAGTGGTGTTGAGTGTTAATGGAAGTTTTTTCCCCCCAATTTTTTTAACGAATAGTTGTATAATATTAAAGTAGGAAATAATTTATGTTGCACTACTGTCTGGTTCACAGTATTGCAGTATGTAAATTATGGCAGCCCTAAATGCTTTCACCCTCAGGGCCTAGAGGTACATTAAGGCAGGCTTGGGAGAGGGCCCCTTTATTCATTCAACCTTTATTACGTCAGGTTAATCTCATTGAGCCTCGAGGACTCACTTACAAGAGCGACCTGCTACAAACTAAAGAATGATGACAAAAATAACAGTAGAAATTTCCCTAAACAATCAACAATATACAAACATGAGAGAGAAATACAGAATTTTTATTTTTTTACAAATTAAAACAAAATATTAAAGTATCAAAACATTATAAGGTAGATGTAGAAAATCAGTAACCGGAACATATCTGGATTGGTTTACAAAGTTTTGCCTTGGGTCCCGAAATGGTCTGCCACCACTATGTTCAGATGGTACCAGTTGTCTATTTTCGATGTTAGTGTTCTGATAGTATATCCATCCAGCCATAATCTTTTACCCATGCTTTTACCCGCTTCTTCCATTTTGGGTCACGGGAGTTGCCGGTGCTCATGTCCAGCAATCACTGTGCGAGGGGCGGGGTACACCCTGGACGGGTCGCAAGTCCATCACAGGGACACATAGTGTGAGGATGGCACCATGGCACCATCTAGTGGGCATCTGTTGGTCTTGTCTGTTCCCCTTGTGATTTATTAGTTTCCCTCCTGATTTTAGTCTCCATGTTTTAATTACTCTTAGTTGTAATCTCCAGTTCTGTCATCCTAATGTACTTCATGTTTCAGGTAGTTTCCCAGTTTTTGCTTTTAGTTAAACCTCCAGTTTAGTCTCTGTTTTATTAACTATTAGGTTAACCTCCAGTTCTGTCTGTTTAGTCTCTGTGTTTATGTTTCAGGTAGTTTCCCAGTTTTTCAAGATCAAGATTCAAGATTCAAGATTCAAGAGCTTTTATTAACATTGCACCAGTTGTTACCAATACAGCGTGATTATGTATTCACAGTCAACCCGAGATGGAGAGTGTGTAAAGCTGCTGCTTATTCAGAACACATTACATGTTCTTCAGCGCGGCCTCTCTCATCCGTTTCGGGATGAAGGTCAAAGGTGTGAAAAAAGGAAAGTACCATTGGGGTCACAGCGTTGGTATTAAAAAAAATGTATCACATTTTGTCTGCCAAGACACCGCATGACACAGTAAAAACTATACCAAATAAGCACATTTAGACAGTTACATGTTGCATGTTGAAACTGAGGCAGGGAGGTTTCTGTCCATGAGACACCAGATAGCGACTGCGACAGTCTGACCAGCCGGCCTCCGATAACGCTCATAGAAAAGTTCTCCGGGGGGGGAGGTAGCAGACGAGACAAAGAGCAGCTGTTTTGTCCACATTAGAGCACATCTCAGGGGAAATTAGATATCCAGCCTTTCAAGGCTGTTTCCAAGGGAGTCAGATAAGAATTGACAAATATTTTCATTTCAGGCTCACATTGTAATTTCTGTAGCCTTCAGTCTGTAAGGGCGACTCTGTTCCAAGTGATCCAATTCGGGACTTTTTTCCACTGATCCAAGCTCTGACCTCAGATGTTGACCACAGCGTGCAGAGTCCCAGTCCGAGGGTGATCTGTTCACCCTCTGGATAAGCTCGCAAACAGCTGATTTCTCGAGGTCACCGCGCAGACCAGACGTCGGGTGCCCCAGGCATTAAGTCCTGCTGAAGTCTCCCTCCTTTGCGATAGACCAGTGCTCCACAAACGCCAAAAAGCAGAGCGCTGCCATCATAATCCAATATAAACCAGATTCTTCACCTCCACAGAGCACAGCACAGAGAGCGAGACGCACACCATCCACACCCAGGAATCCATGGCGTATCCTCTTCATCACTCTGTGTGGGTGGACCGGCTCCCCTTTACCGTTCTTCTGTAGAAATCTTGTTCGTAGAATCGAATGCCCAAACCTCCAATCCATCTTAATTTGCGTTCGAGGTGCTTTGCTGAGGAGCTGCAGGCAGCAGGGGGGGGGGAGGACGGGAGAGGGAAGGACAACGACTGCCTCCGTTGAGAGCCAAGTTGAAAGGTTTTTGCTTTTAGTTAAACCTCCAGTTTAGTCTCTGTTTTATTTTCTATTAGCTTAACCTCCAGTCTTCCTAGTTTACTTTTCATGTTTCAGGTTTAGTCTTCCCAGTCCTGCTCTGTGTGTCTAGTTAATTGTCTCTAGTTAATTGTCCCCAGGTGTTTGTGATTTTGTCTCGTCTTGTCTGTGAGTATATAAGCCCTATGCGTCTCAGTGAGTGCAGCCGCATCGTTTGGTATTCCCCTGTGTTCCCAGCTCATGTAAGTGTTTTTGCTGCACAGTCAGCCTTATGATTTTTGTTGTTATTAACACCTTCTTTGTAACTCCTGTCTCGCTGTGAAAGTTCTTGTCTGCAATTGGGTTCTGTCCTGCCTGCAAAACCTGACACAGAGATAAACAACTCTCACTCACACCTACAATTTAGAGTTACCAATCAGCCTAACATGCATGTTTTTGGTCTGTGGGAGGAAACCGGAATACCCGGAGAAAACCCACGCATGCACGGAGAGAACATGCAAACTCCACCCAGAAAGGCCCCCGGACCGGGATTTGAACCAGGGACCTGCTCGCTGAGAGGCAGCAGCTCTACCAGTTGCGCCACCGTGCTGCCCTTCTGATGGTATGACTCATTTCAATTCAATTTCAATTCAGTTTATTTATATAGTGCCAAGTCACAACAGAAGTCATCTCAAGGCACTGAACAAAAATATTCACATACATAAAAAGTAATTTACTAACATTATTTATCTGAGGAGCAGACTGCTTTGAGTTTAACCTCATTGCAGACTCTCATCATCACCCTGCCCTCATATCTGAGGGCCCCACAGACCGTGACATGTTTTAAAAAAGGTCTCAAAACCTTTATTTTTATCCAGTTTTTTTAATTAATTAATTGTGCTTTTGTTTTTATTGCACCCAGATTTATTTGAGTATTTTATCTGCATTTTGTGAATTTTAAGTTTTTGATGCGATCATATGTGAGGCACTATCCTCTTGGTTGTTCCTTCTCTTGGTTGCAATATGGTTGATTTTTATCTTGATTTTATTTAATGTTCATTGTAGCACTTTGAGATCTGTTGTATGTAAAGTGCTTTATAAATAAAAGTTGTTATTATTATTATTATTATTATTATCATCTTGAGCAATCATTGCAGACTCTCATCTTGAGCAAGCACAAAGGCGACAGTGGAAAAACTCCCTCATGAGGAAGAAACCTCCAGCAGAACCAGGCTCAGGACAAGCGGCCATCTGCTTCGACCGACTGGGACAAGAAGGAGGAACAGATACACAATGGCAGGCCAAAAATTACATGTTAAGATAGAAATAGCATCAAATGAAAACTATTCAATTGCAACAATTCCTTTTAAGAAATGTGGTTAATTTATCCTTCATAAGTCCAAGTTTATAGCAGCATAACAAGCTGACCCTATAGGATTTATTAAAAAGGAAAGTCTTAAAACTGGACAATGTGTCAGCCTCATGGACAGAAACTTGAAGTTGGTTCCACAAGAGAGGAGCCTGATAACTGGAAGATCTTCCTCTCATTCTGTTTTTGGAAACTCTAGGAACCACAAGTAAGCCTGCAGTCTGAGAGTGAAGTGCTCTGTTTGGAAAATATGGAACAATAATATCTCAAATATAAGATGGACCTAGGTTGTTGACAGCTTTGTAGGTTGTAAGTGTCCGAGTCATGCTTCTGTGTTCTTCTGATGGTACCATCATGTGTCTGGGTTCTGTGTCTGTGGTCTGACGGTACTGGTATTGGACATTTTGGACGCATGTTCTGTCCACTGGACCTGCTCGGAGCCCGGGCTGTGACGTCATCCTCCCCAGAATGCCTGGCTCCTCGCAGACCCCAGCAGTCCAGGCCCGAACTCGACCCATCATGTTTAAAACTTGTCCCAAAATGTCGACTCGGACACGAAATGGAGACTGGACCGAGAGGCTTGGGGAGAATGGGTCGGTGAGTACCGCTTCGTGTCGTGTGCTGGCCCAACCCGCACTTTGGACCCTGTTCGCTCGGTGAAAATGGAAGTTGACTTCCGAACAACAAACTCCGGCACAACTTGGTGACCCGTTGCTTTTTTGTGTAACGTGGTTTGGACCCGCTTCCGACTCGGTACTTCTCCCCGGCTCGCACCGAATAATTCGTCCGAATGTCCGAGAAGCGGGTCAGTAAAGTATTGAAGCTCGTTTCAGAGATGATGAATAAATACCAACAGGTTAGCAGGGAAGATTAGCCCCGGGTCCGAACCACGAGTTTCCAGCTGCTTCTGGACCAATGTTCCAACCACACTTGTTGCCTTAGAGCACACTGGTTTAAAGAGGGGGAAAAAAACAATTTATTTTCTGTAATTCCTCCAAAGTTAGCGTCTGCGAATGAGTTTCAGCTTTTCAAACAAAATACCAGTTTTATTTTTACCTGACATCAACTTGTATATTACACCATAACTTTATTACTAACAGGATCAGGTATGTAGCTATAACAGTTGTGACACTGATGAACTTGGAGAAGAGCTAAATGTTTTGATGCCTCCATGGCAGGCAGATGTTTGTGTTGCTTCAGCACACACAGCTGCACCAGGCTCAGTGTGCTTCTCCACCACTCCATGTCTTAATTTGGTTGAATAAAACCCTTAAAGTTAGATGGGTGGCCACCTTGAATTTTTGATAAGCATTCAAAATTGGACACTGTTCTAGTCTTTGATGGACTTCAGTTGTTGATATGTGCTGCTGAATATCCATGATCTCATGCTGCTGATTAATTTCATGCTGCTGTATTTATTCATACTCATGTACATGTATACTTACTTGCACAGACTCATGTTTGTGCTGCTGTGGTTCGGCGTATTGTTTTTGCACTATTAAATGTTTAGCATATTCTTAGTTCATATCTTTAATCTTTATTACTGTTTTTTTTTTTTCAATTTATACTTTTGCTATTGTTGGATGTAACTGAAACCCTGTGTACATAAGTTCGTTCCACCTCATGTACTTACTACCCATGTACATGTGATGCAAGTGACAAAGAACCTTGAACTTGAACTAGTCTACAGTACTACTATACCAATTTTCAGCTTTTTGTCTAAAAAATGGCTGAATTATAGCCCTTTCTAAACTTGGCCTTAGCTTGACATTATTATTTGAACTCAGAACGTCTTGGAGATTGTTTTGGCCACAAACGTACAATTGCAGTTTTCTGGCCGATCAACGATTTCTAAAAAGTCTGACCTGCCGATTCTGATTTATAAGCAACACTGCTATAAGTTCACAATGCACCTTCAATTTTCCAATACTATTTTATTGAAAAACATACCCCTGAACAATATCCTAGAAACAATACAAACTTGTTTTAACTGGCCACGAGATTGTGCTCTGAAATATAAATGAAGTTCAGACAATTGTTGTTAAAACAAACAAAAACAAAAAAATCTGTAAAATCGGTTTCTCATGCAAGTATTGGCTGATTTCCGATGTCCAAAAATTAAGGAAATCGGGGCCGATAAATCTGTGCACCCCTAGTTCAGTATTTTGAAAAATGTTCAAGTTATTTGTGTACCATGCTAATTTACATACGATTCGCCTTTCTCCTTTGACCTAAGAGGTCGTTCTGCCCAGAAGATCAGATTTCCCTGTTGTTAGGGGGCAGACAAAAGTTAACACTCATGTCAAAATGAGAAGAACAAGCAGAAATGCTTTGTGCAAACAGCTGTTGTGTAAAAATTATAAGGTGCATTGAATTTTTTTTAAATATGAGTGGGGCGGGAAGAAATGAGTTTTTACGCATGTAAAATTTCAAAATTTTACAGCACTTTATTGCAGAGATTTATGCCGGGTACCCACTAGACGCGTCGAAACGCTCCTGCCGCCCCCTTTTGGCCACTTGTCACTTTCACACAAGCCACTGAAGACGCCACTGATGACGCGCCCTGGGAGGAGGCAGAGGAGGGGGTGTCTGGGTCCTTTTCCGGTTGTTTCTTGTACACCGGGCAGATAAAATCAGCTGTTTGTGAGCCTCGTTACTACTTGAGTGGGTTTTCTACGAGCCGAACTGCAGCTCCAAAAGTCTTTGTTGAGATTAAAATGGTTTTTTTAATGTTTGGGGTGATCGTACGCTCGAGCGGATAGCAGCAACTGTTTAAAATTCCAAGTTTCTTACCGGAGGCTGGTTTCTTCATGGAGGCTCGATGGGGTAAGTTTAAAAAGTCCAGAAAAAGTCCAGTTTTCGTTGCGTTATCACATAGCAGAGTCTCTCCCGATTGGTTGCTGCGACGCGTCGAGCGTCGAAAGTTCAAATATTTGACCCTTGGCGGCTCGACGCATAGGTTTCTTCGGATGCGCACGTGCGCAGAAAGGAACTGTCGCGTGCCGCCGCGCCGCTTCAAACACTCAAAACGCGCCGCTTCACGATTCGACGCGCCTCGACGCATCTCCACGTAGACTTTCAAAGTAAACCGGCCGCTTCCGCTGGCCTAAACGCGTCTAGTGGGTACCCGGCATTACGGTGGCTGAAATGTGCTGCAAACGGCTAAACGTGCCGCAAAACGGCAAAAAGTGCTGCAAACGGCAAAAAGTGCTGCAAACACATGAATACAAAACAAAAAACTAATGCAAAAGAAAAACGCTGCAAAAGAAAAATTCTGCAATCATAGAAAACGGAAAAAACAACAACATACAAGCAGTAAAACAAATGCAAAGGAAAAACTGCTGCAAATACCCAAAACACTAAACCCTCCTGAAAACAACTGCAAGCAGGAAACACTACATATTCGCTCCAAAAAAGCAAAAGTGCATCAGACCAGTAGGGGGACTGGACCACCAAGTCATTTTCAAGGATTCAAGTTTATTTATTTGTCATTCCACCACATGTGTTACATGTAGAATGAAATTGTGTACACATGTTCCCAGTTACATCCAACAAAAGTATAAAACGTAAAAGGAAAAGCCGTAATAAGATCTAAGATATGAACTAAGAAAAACTTTAAGAAATGGGACCTGACCCTGTAATACATCATAGTTGAGCAGCCACTGGCCAAAAAATTACTTATTTTAGGAGTTTCAAAACCAAGTACTTAAACTACAACATATTTTATTTTAAAGAGCAATGTCTTCTGGTTATTTAAGCCTGGTTGTACAGTGCCGGGGCAGTAATTGGCTTGAGAATGATGGTACCCCCAATACTGTAATTTACTGAAACATCCTAAATATCACTGTTTTGCTTGTACAGTGCCAAGAGTATCTAAAGAACATATTTTCTGTCTTAAAGGGGACCACAGATGCAAAATTCACTTTTTAATGTTTTTTTTACTCAACTTTGGGTATTTACTTCATAAAAAAACAGTCCTTGTGCCAAAAAAATGCACCCAGTGGTTTATTTACTCTAAGTAGATTTATTTATTTTTGATAAATACACCAGGATTCACACTTCCTGCAGTTATTGACGTCACAAGCCGTAGCCAATCACCTCAAACCTGAGTCCAGCCCCTCACCTAGCAACCCCTGGTTAGGCTCAACCCACTTCTGTATTAAACACATGACTGTTGTTTTTCATGATTTCATCTCATCTTTTGTTTATATGTTCTTAATTTCATGTGTACAGCACTTTGTTGCAGCTGTGGTTTTTTTTAAATGGCTTTATAAATAAAGTATAATTGTTATTTTTATGTTTTAGTTCAAATTTTAGTGTATTTGCCAGTGCTGGGCAGCACTAACCCAAAAATTAGTTCCACTATTTCTAAAGCACTAATTAATTTATTTAGGTCCACAATTTCAAAAGCACTAATGTCTTATGAAAATTAGGGGAAGCTAATTCTAAACCGCTAATTCTAAAATAAAACACCATCAGACAAGAAGCAAGTTTTAAGTTGTTTGTATTGTACTATAGACTTAGGAAGGTATTTATAATAATATTGTTTGTAATAATAATCATTTTCTTTGAGTATAACCAATAGACAGGAAGGTATTTATAATAATATTGTTTGTAAAAATAATCATTTTCTTTGACTATAACCAATAGACAAAAAATACACACAACAAAACAGACCCTGATTACACCCAAGAGTTCTTTTTTTTCTATTTTAAATCGGTTCTTGAATCCCGGATGATTAAAGGTCCATCAATCAATAATCTGGTAGTTTGTAGTTCATGATCCAGGGTAATATGTCCAGAAAAAAACAAATAGTTTGGTGCAATTTAAGTCCTACCGCACAGCTGTGGTGGTCCGGTAGCTTGCCAATGCCATCCTGGGTGGGAACAGGGGGTGAAAAAAAACCTGACCTAAACAAGGTCATAAACAAAACAAAAAATAGCATTACTTTATACACAGGACTAAACTGTTATCAAAATTTCTATAGGCAGTCAACAGATTTAATGAAAAGTAACTAAAATGATCCTAAGAGGATGAAATTACAAAAATCAAAGGATTTATTTAATACTTTACGTAGATATATTCTATTCGGCCACGAAATTAACAAAAAAGAGAATGATCTTTAATCCCTAACACACCACTTTTAAATCTCAAATACACGGGCGTCTCGCCACCGCATTTATACATAAAAAGCAACCCAAATACATAAACTAACGACTCACCGTCGCGTGGTGTACACAGAAGACACAATAAAATCATCCGGCCACGTTAATTTGGCTTGAAACATCGGGGTTGTCTGCGGATTTATCCAAGTACCCAGCACAACCAGCTAGCCACAGAACTAGCCCTCGAGTTCACGACTGACCCGGAAGTTGTCATCAACATGGAATAGTCCATTTTTAGTAGGGGGATAAAGAAATCGACCGTTTTTTTAATTGCGTATTTAATGATCGTTTTCATCGTAACTATAATTATTTTTATGTTAAATGTACATTAACAAGCAGGATCAATGTTAGTGATGTAGGTGACTGCACGGGGCGAGGCGGGGCCGGGGCCACTGCTGAAATGGGACCCCCAGGCATTTACCTACATGGTAGAGCCGAGTCTGTTCTCAGCTCTGCCCCCCTCACCCTCACACCCTTCCTCCTTTCTGCTGTTTACGGTGGGGAAAAATATAAAACAAGCAGCATAAGAGCTTGTAAATAAGTTTATTGGTTTTTACTGATAGATAATTAGTTATTAGCGGTACTGCATTTTAAATAAAAATAGCACAAATCCGCTTATGAATTATAAAAGTTAGTCAATTCACAAAAACGCTGACAAAAAGTTTAGGTCCACTGTAAGCGGAATAGTGCTTTAGCGCTCCCTAGCGTTCATCCGCCCACCTTTGGTATTTGCGATCGCTCCCAACGCGCAGCCGTCAAAAATTAAACGAGCGGACCCCCGGCGTAGGGACCAGCGGCAACGGGACACTGCTTCTGGCGGATGGAGCGGAGCTTCAATTGTACAGCCTCGCTGCAGCGTCCCAGCAGCCTCACAGCAGCGAGGACCTTCTCCTTATGGATTAATTTACGGGAGACACTTGGTGAACTTTGTGTTGTCTTGACTGGAACAGCGATAACTCCCAAAATCGCCGCGTGCAACGAGCGGAGCTGGCGAACACCGGAAGAGGAACAAGCTAACATTAGCATCGGATTCGGGTGGTCTAATGCTAAAAGGAGCAGCAAATTGCGGCGCGCTCAGACGGGTTTCGGTAAGTTATCTTAAGCTAGCACTAACAGTAAGTCAAATGAGTAATAAAAAAAGAGCTAATTTTAAAACAACAACACATTACAGATACTGGCTGTTACAGAGGGCGTAAACAGATCGTTGAAGGGCGTGGACTTCAAGAAACCGGTCGTTCAAAACGAAAGTTAAAAATGGCAGAATTAAAAAGGGTATAATTAATTATCTAAGAATTATTTTGTGTATTAAAATGAATTAATATTGTCAAGATAGCACACAGACATAACATAAAAAATTTAAATACCTATATGTGGTCTCCTTTAATGTATCCATAATATATTGGCATTAAGGTAGTAAAGATTAGTCAAAGTCAAAGTCAAAAGTCAAAGTCAACTTTATTGTCAGATCTGCAATATGTACAGTGCAGGACATACACAGGACCGAAATTGCGTTTCTCTCAGTCCCTCGGTGCAACAGTAAACATCTAAACATTGAAACACTGAAACATATAATAATAGACATAAGCATAAAATAGTAAAATTAGTGAACTTGGTTGAAAATATTTAGAAGTATTGAAAAAAAAAGTTTGAAAAACTAGCCTATTTCGTAAATTGCTAGAGACGTTTATCACTTATCCAAACACTAATATCAGTGTTATAGATACATACTATACATTAACATTATTGGGAGTATTTCTACTTTACACTGGTAAGCCTTAGAAAAGTGTCAAGTCATCTTAGCTGGACTTACTGCTTGTTTTACTAACCCTACCCCAATTCTAAAAAAAAAAAAAAAAAAAAAAGGCAACATTTTCTAATGCTTTCTTTTTCATGTTTATCGTAATATAGCCTGGTTAAAACCAGACCCTTGTCCTTCACTTCGCTTCGGACTAGGGTCTGGACTTTCTCCATAGAGAAACGATTCTTGCTGGAGGCGTGGCCTCTGCTGATGGCTGCTCCCCCGTGGTCTGCTGAACTTGACTTCAGCTCCGCCTCCTGCTGAATTTTCTCTCGCTGCCGTTGCATATTCTGTGTTTATATGTTAAAAAAATAAAATAAAACCATGGATCGCTGGTCCAACACACCAGAAGACCAGAAAATCTGATGGGACTCGGGCAGCAACGAACACGAGTTTAATTCTCTCGTGACAACCTGAAGCATCAGCGGAGGGAGAGGAGGAGGAGGGCGATAACTTGACTTTTGGCAAAAAAACAAAAGAAAACTCCAGATAAGGGATTAAGAAGGGGAAATTAATACATTTGTGTCACATATAAAACAGTCCTGCATCGCTTTGAATGAGAACATGCGGCTGCTCGTTGGCTGCGCGTTCCCCCGTGGTCTTCTGAACTTGACTTCAGCTCCGCCTCCTGCTGAATTTTCTCTCGCTGCCTTTGGATATTCTGTGTTTATATGTTAATAAAACGTTCTAATAAAATAAAATGAAACCATGGATCGCTGGTCCAACACACCAGAAGACCAGGAAATCTGATGGGACTCTTTAATTCTCTCGTGACAACCTCAGTCATTTCCTTGTTCATTTCACTCAGCGGAGGGAGGAGGAGGGAGCGATAACTTGACTTTTGGCAAAAAAACAAACTCCTGATAAGGGATTAAGTAGGGTAAATTAATACATTTGTGTCACATACAGTATAAAACAGTCCTGCATCGCTTTGCATCGCTTTGAATGAGAACATGCGAATGCTCGCTGGCTGCGCTGGGACAGGTGGGGGCGTGGGTTAGGGGCCAAAAACT
>JBBPBX010028166.1:0-18336 GCA_038048925.1 Garcialebias charrua
GATTATCAAGCTTTCAAATATCTATGTACCGGATCATTAAACAGCCGGTGGCCTTAACTAAAAAAACATTAAAAAAATATAAAAAAAATCCAAGTTTGTGCACCCGTTAAAGAATCTGTTAAATTTTGTGTTATGATGAAGATTGGGGCGGCTGTGTCTGACTGGTTAGAGCAGTCGTCCTCCAGTGGGAGCACCCGCTTCGGATGTTATCAACCATACGTAGCGGTCAGATTGCCCCTCCTGTACCTCCTAGGGGGTTTAAAGGTACGTTGTCACCGTTACAAGCAATGACAGAAGGCTCTGTCTTTAGCTACGTGGTTAGGTTTAGAGTAAAGGGTCTTGGGTTAGGTTTAGGCACAAGGGTAAGGGGGTTAGGGTTGGTCCTCTGGGTCAGGTTTAAGGTTAGGTTTAGGAAAATGCTTACATAAGCTGAAAAAAAACAAAAACACAACACTTCCGGGTTTACGGAAACGCGCTGCCTACTCAGCGATTATAACGCTGATAACGTTCTTTTAAACATGCTAGGAGGTAGATTGTGACAGTCTCACTGCTACATATGGGGATGATAACAGTTGATAGCGCCCATTGTATGGACTGACAACATCCGAATCCGCTGGTGGGGGAGTAGGGAGTTCGATTCCGCCAGCAGTCACATGTTGAAGTGTCCCTGGGCAAGACACTGAACCCCTCATTGCCTCCGATGTGTGTCCCATCAGGGTATGAATGTGATAAAGCTCTGATCAGTCTCTACAGATTCAGATTAGTTTTGTAGAGATCTATTAGAGTCTGTATGAATGCGTATGGATGTAAATGAGGACAGAGATTGTATTGTAAAGGGCTTTGAGTATCTTCTCTCTCTCTCCTTCAGACTGTAGGTCCCGTTCCTTTGGGAGCAGGGTCAACCACATGGATTCTTCTTCTCCATTTTACTCCGTTTTGTGTATTGTCTGTTGTAAGATGGAGTGTCTTCATATCCCACTGGATCATACCCATCCACCTCTTCTTCTGTCGTCCCCGGCTTCGTTGACTGAAAAGATCTGCATTTAATAGCCTTTTTACCTTGTCATCTTCCATTCATTCGCTGCACGTGCCCATACCATCTCATTCTTGATTCCTGTATCTTATCCGTAATGCATGCCGCGCCAAGCGTTTTTCTGATATTTAACCGTCTATCCTTGAGGGATCCAAGAATCCCTCATAGCACCCGCATTTCTGTTCTTTCCAAGAGTTCCTCTTCCTTTCTCTTTAATGTCCATACATAAGCTCCACAAAGCAAGGCTGGGCGCATCATCTTGTACACTTTCCCTTTAATATGAATCGGCATCCTTTTGTCACAAAGCGACATCACTACTGAACATTAACTTATGGAAAAAGTCTATTTATTTCACCAGACAAATCCACTAAGATCACAGATCTCTTTCTCAAGGCAGGCCTGCACCTGAAGGCAGCCAAATCATGTGTTATTTTAAACTGTGGGAGAAAACCGGAGTACCCGGAGAAAACACGAGGAGACCAAGCCAACTCCACACGGAAAGACCCCAGGCCCAATCTGGGATACAAACCTAGAACCGTCTTACTGTGAGGCAACAGCGAGAACTAATCCATCGCGCTGCCCTAAAAGAATTTAATTCTGACCGGATTGATGGCTAGTCTGAGCCGGTCCAAGACCAAAGTGAATTACTGCTATTTTAAAACAATATATTTTACAAATTTGTAGTGATTCATATGGCTGATATGAACTTTATGAGCCTTTTTGCTGCTGTCTGGTGGAATCTTATTTGTAAACCCAAAGACCAACAGCAGCATGTCTTGGCCTCCCTGCTCAAGCTGCTGCTCCTGTGACCCAACTTTGGAACAAGCACAAGAGGATGGATGGATGGATGGATGGATGGATGGATGTTTGAATGTTGATTTAGCTTTTGTTTGGTTCATGCATTTTCTTTTGTCTTGTTTAGTTGGTCTGATCCTTCCTTATTCTAAATCCCTGATCGTCAAATCTTCATTGTCCCTGACTAGTTTCAGTCATTCATTTTATTTCAGTTTAGTTGATCTTGTGGTTCCTTCATTTCCACCCTATCTGTTGCCTCTTGTCTGCCTGTGTTTGAGTCCTTTTATCATCACTTTCCATTTCACACTTGAAGCCATTCCTGTTGGAAATACTTTAGTGCGGTTGGTTAGTATTGTCTGGGTAGACAGAACAGGGCAGTCGTCCTTCAGTGCAAGAGTTGGGGGGTTCGATTCCACCAGCAGTCACATGCCGAAGCGTCCCTGGACAAGACACTGAACCCCTCATTGCCTCCGATGTGTGTCCATTGGTGTATGAATGTGATCTAAAGCACTGATTATTTGTTGTATAGATATGGTAAAATGCTGTATGAATGGATAAATGAGGGCACAGATTGTAAAGTGCTTTGAGTATCTTGATAAGATAGAAAGGTGCTATATAAATACAGTCTGTTTACCATTTATATTCAGGTCAATCCTTCAAATATGTGTGATAAATTCAGCATCAGCCCAAAGTGTGTGGTTTGGCATCAAAGATGTCTTGCAAACTCTTCCAACAATTCAGAAAAACAGCCTGGGTTTTGTCTTGGACTGGGTAAAGTTGAACCCTGTCTTCCCGGCTGATTGTATCCATGTTACATCTCCTTATTCCGAGATGAGTTTGTTTTCGGCTGCCTTGCACCTTGTCTGTCTCAACCCTCATGTACTGTTCCTCCTCTGTGGGACAGGAGATGCCCTTCAGATCCAGTGTTACCAGTGTGAGGAGATGAACCAAAACGACTGCTCGACACCGGAGTATATCGTCAACTGCACGGTCAACGTACAGGACATGTGCCAGAAGGAGGTGCTGGTCAAACCTGATGGTAAGATGGCATCTTAACTTTGGAGGGTTGCTCAGTCTGAGAGCGTCCTGATTAAGATAAAGTGAAGTTTTCGGTGGCAATTCAGCTTAACTAGGGTATGGACTTTTGGGATTTTTCTCTCTATTTTATGGAATCTTTAAGGCTGAGAATGCAACTAAACCATCAAAAGTGCCCATTTAGAGTTACTGCTTATCTGGAAATGACCGTCACGGAACACAAATCAGCTCCCAGAGGGTTCACCTCCTCCAAGGTGTATTTTCAGTAAGCAACAATATCAATTCACAGTAATAACAGGCAATCTTTAAAGTGAATTTCTACTAAGACGAGCTCTCGCGTGAACGGCTCATTAAATCAGCTGTAAAATTTGCACCCTTGACATTTTTTCCGTCAAACAAAAATTTCTTACTGGGGAAAAAAAAAATCAACCTCACTTGTTTTCTTTTTTTATCAAATGCATTTTTCGTGTCTTATTTACTGACCGTGGAGAAGAGTTCAGCGCAATCTTTTGTAATTTTCCGCACAGCAAATGTTGTCATCTGTTATTTTGCTCTTTTACTCGGCTTTAAAAAGATGGACTTGCAGTTTTATTATGAACTCAAAAGACAAAAGGCTGGTCTGTAATGCAGTGTTTTTCATTTGTTTGCAGTCTGCTGCTTCAAATAAATCCAGCCAGCCCATTTTATGATCATTTTAAAATTCTGTCTTCCTGCTGCCCAATCCCCAGAAAACACCATCGCTGATCAGTCTCATATTCAGCTCCTTCTGGTTCAGATTCGTTTTGTTTGCCTTGCAGAAAATAAAATGATCCAGGCCATAAAGTGCACACTTTGACAGTTTGCCTAAGCCAGAAGAGAGAAAAATAAACAAATTTGCAAACACCCAAGAAATAAATCTATTTTCTCTGCTGTAACCTGTTTAGATTATTAGCATAAATGGTAATTAGCTAGAGATGCTAACTTTAACCGTTAGCATGGTTTGCATGATTATTTATTACAACTTTCTGGAGTTATAAATGACAAGAATGACTAAAACTGTAACACATTTGTAATCATAATCAAGTTTGTTGCCAGAAACTACCAATGGGTCAAATGTATAAACATTTTTAGGTCCTATTTGTTTTTGCAGACAATTTTTATTAAAGTGGACCCAACATTAAATAACAATTATTTGTCATAGTCTTGGTCTAGTCTTTTAGCCAGCCACTAGGGAGCACAAGCCAGTGTATCTCTTGTGCCGATCCCAAGCCCAGGAAAATGGTGAGGGTTGTGTCAGGAATGGCATCCGATGTAAAACACTTGCCAAAACTATAATGCGAGTTCATCAAAGTGAAACCATACCGGATCGGTCGAGGCCCGGGTTAACAACGTCCGCCACCGGTGCTGTTGACAAACAGGGTGCCGGCGGAAATTGTACTACTGTTAGTCGAAGACCCCGAGGAGGGAAACGTGTCAGGAGACGGAGGGAGAGGAGGAAAGTGAAGAATGTAGGACTGAGGGTTGCAACTCTAAATGTGGGGACAATGACAGGCAAAGGTAGAGAGCTGGCTGACATGATGCAGAGAAGAAAGGTAGATGTTTTATGTGTCCAAGAGACCAAGTGGAAGGGCAGCAAGGCTCACAGTATTGGAGCAGGGTTCAAACTGTTTTACCATGGTGTGGATAGAAAGAGAAATGGAGTAGGGGTGGTCCTGAAGGAGGAGTTGGCAAAGAATGTAGTAGAGGTGAAGAGAGTGTCAGATAGGGTGATGTGTCTGAAGGTAGAAGTAGAAGGTCTGATGCTAAACATAGTCAGTGGT
Organism: Garcialebias charrua; assembly: GCA_038048925.1. NCBI lineage: Eukaryota > Metazoa > Chordata > Actinopteri > Cyprinodontiformes > Rivulidae > Garcialebias > Garcialebias charrua. Next base: position 4,663 of record JBBPBX010028166.1, read on the forward strand.
TATGCTCCACAGGTTGGATGTGATGGGGAGGAGAAAGATAAATTTTGGAAAGATTTGGATGAAGTGATAGAGAGTATTCCCAGGGAGGAAAGAGTGGTGATTGGAGCAGACCTGAATGGACATGTTGGTGAAGGAAACAGAGGGGATGAGGAAGTGATGGGTAGGTTTGGTGTCAAGGAAAGAAACCAGGAAGGACAGATGGTGGTGGATTTTGCCAAGAGAATGGAAATGGCTATAGTCAATACCTATTTCCAAAAGAGGGAGGAACATAGAGTGACCTATAAGAGTGGAGGAAGGAGTACGCAGGTCGACTACATTCTGTGTAGAAGAGGAAACCTGAGGGAGATTGGAGACTGTAAGGTTGTGGCAGGGGAGAGCGTGGCCAGACAGCATCGGATGGTTGTGTGTAGAATGACTGTTGTTGTGAAGAAGAGAAAAAGAGTAAAATCAGAGAAGAAGACCAAATGGTGGAAGCTAAAGAAGGAAGAATGTTGTGAGAAATTCAGAGACGAGCTGTTAAAGGCTCTGGGTGGTAAGAAAGAGCTTCCAAGTGACTGGGCTACTACAGCAACAGTAATTAGAGAGACGGGTAGGAAGGTACTTGGTGTGTCATCTGGACAGAGAATGGATGATAAGGAAACCTGGTGGTGGAATAGTGAAGTGCAAGACGCCATTCAAAGAAAGAGATTAGCCAAGAAGAAATATGACAGTGAGAGGACTGAAGAGAGGAGACATGAATATAAGGAGATGGGACGTAGAGCAAAGAAGGAAGTGGCTAAGGCAAAGCAGAGGGCGTACAATGAGTTGTATGGGAGACTGGACACCAAAGAGGGCGAGAAGGACTTGTACCGATTGGCAAGACAGAGGGATCAGGCTGGAAAGGATGTGCAGCAGGTTAGGCTTATTAAAGATGGGAATGGGAATGTTCTAACAAGTGAGGAGAGTGTGATGGGTAGATGGAAGGATTACTTTGAGGAGCTAATGAATGAAGAGAATGAAAGAGAAAGAAGAGTGGAGGTCATAGAAACTGTGGACCAGGAAGTGGGAAAGATTAGTGAGGGTGAAGTCCGGAAAGCTCTGAAAAGAATGAAGAAGGGGAAGGCAGTAGGACCTGATGACATACCAGTGGAGGTTTGGAAATGTCTTGGAGAGATGGCAGTGAGGTTTTTGACTCAAATATTTAATGGAATATTTGAGGGTGAGAAAATGCCTGAAGAATGGAGAAGAAGTGTGCTGGTTCCCATTTTTAAGAACAAGGGTGATGTACAGAGTTGTAGCAACTACAGGGGAATTAAGTTGATGAGTCACACGATGAAGATCTGGGAGAGAATTGTGGAAGGAAGGCTTAGACAAGAGGTGACTATCTGTGAGCAGCAGTATGGTTTCATGCCAAGAAAGAGCACCACAGATGCCATCTTTGCTTTGAGGATGTTGATAGAGAAGTACAGAGAGGGTCAGAAAGAACTCCATTGTGTGTTTGTGGATTTAGAAAAAGCATATGACAGGGTGCCAAGAGAGGAGGTGTGGTATTGCATGAGGAAATCTGGAGTGGCAGAAAAGTATGTTAGACTGGTACAGGACATGTATGAAGACAGCAGGACAGTGGTGAGATGTGCTGTAGGAGTGACAGATAGCTTCAAGGTGGAGGTGGGATTGCATCAAGGATCGGCTCTGAGCCCCTTCTTGTTTGCTCTGGTGATGGACCGACTAACAGATGAGGTCAGGCAGGAATCCCCATGGACTATGATGTTTGCAGATGACATTGTGATATGTGGTGAGAACAGGGAACAGGTGGAAGAGAACTTGGAGAGGTGGAGGTATTCACTTGAAAGAAGAGGAATGAAAGTCAGCCGTAGTAAGACAGAGTACATGTGTGTGAATGAGAGGGAGGCCAGTGGAACAGTGAGGCTACAAGGAGCAGAGGTCACAAAGGTGCAGGACTTCAAGTACTTGGGGTCCACTGTCCAGGAAAATGGGGAATGTGGTAAAGAGGTGAAGAAGATATCGAACCAAGCAACAACAAAGAATAAACATGTAGATGTATTTATCTATTCCACCCGATCTATCCAAAACAAAAGGCTTAAAAAAAAGAAAATACCACAAAAATTCCGACACTGGGGATCGAACCGGGGTCTCCCGCATCCCAAAACATCTCTAAGACTTAGACCACTGACCCAACTCAACGTTCATGCATTGCGCCTCTTCCGCACAGTATTAAAGGGGACCACACATGCAAAATTCACTTTTTAATGTTTTTTTACTAAACTTTGGGTATTTACTTCATAAAAAAACAGTCCTTGTGCCAAAAAAATGCACCCAGTGGTTTATTTACTCTAAGTAGATTTATTTGTCTGTGATTAAAAACGCTCCGTTTCACACTTCCTGCGGTTTGTGATGTCACAAACCGTAGCCAATCACCTCAAACCTGAGTCCAGCCCCTCACCTAGCAACCCCTGGTGATGCTCCACCCACTTGAGTATAAAAGATGTCACGGTTGCCTAGCGGTTTAGGAGCTGACCTGGCGGTCATTTATTCATTTATTTAGCCCATGGGGGGCTAGGGGTTTGCCCTGCTCCAGCCATGCAGCACATCTCGAGTAAAACCAGAATGTTTTATTACCTTGTTTGAATGAACTCTGTCTCGTTAAAACTGTGCACACACACTCTAGCGGTTTGGACTTGTTTCTTATATGATGAAGGACTACTGTTGCACAACTGTCAGTTTGGTTGAGCGGTTACGACACTTGACCGCCACGCAGGAGAGCGGAGATCGCGTCCCGTCAACGGCATCTTTTTTTTTCCCCCCTTTTTTTTAAAGCCTTTTGTTTCGGAGAAATCGGGGTGAGACTAGATATATACATCGACATAATAATACTTTATAATTGTTATTTTTACGTTTTAGTTCAATTTTTAGTGTAATATCGCTCCCAACGCGAAGCCGGCAGAAAACTGTGCACACACACACTCTCTTCGCGTAATGAGTAATAAAAAAGAGCCATCAAGCACCACTGATCGATATATTTTCAGATTAGCAACTTATTTATTTTAAGAATACCTTTCACTTCATCAAAATCTAATCAAAACTTCAGCGTTCTAAATGTAGGTGGTTGTGATTATTTCTTATACGACGAAAGTCTGTTTTTGCACAACTGCACGGTTGGCCCAGAGGTAATGAACCGGACTCGTCATCCGAAGGACACAGGTTCGCGTCACGGTCGCGGATTTCCTTTTTTTTTTTTTTTTAAGCCTTTTGTTTTGCAGACCGCCGGCGAAGACACCATCTGCGTGCGGGAGTTGTTGGGAGCTACTGACTTTTGAGGTCCGGGGGTCCGGTCAAAAGTTGCCTCATGCGGATAAATTAACTGGAGACATTCTGTGAACTTTGTGTGTGGACTGAAGCACGCTCCAACAAGCGCCGCATGCAACGAGCGGAGCACACCGCCCGCTCGGAGAGGAAAAGCTATCATTAGCCTCGGAGCTAATGCTAAAAAAAGGAGCTGCAAATGGCGGCGCGCGCAGAGGGCTTTTGGTAAGTTATCTTAAGCTACTAGCACTAACAGTAAGTCAAATGAGTAATAAAAAAGAGCTAATTTTAAAATAACAACATATTAGAGATACTGGCTGTTGCAGAGGGCGTAGTTAATGTAAATAGGTCTTTGTAGGGCGTGGCTTTCAGACCTCATTATTCATAAACCGGTCGTTTAGAACGGAAGTGAAATTTGGCAGAATTAGAAAGGGGATATTTTTTAATCTAAGCATTATTTTGTGTATAAAATTGACTGAAAATGGTCTGGATAGCCCACAGATAAACCACAAAAAATTAAATATCCTACATTTGGTCCCCTTTAAAACAAATACAACGAGACAGTTTAAAAAAGTGTAAAATATTCTTAAAATAAATAAGTTAAAATACACAAATAACTAGTGCCATTCTGAAAACTATAATATGCTTTATGATTTGTTCTTTGTTCGACTGCCCCTAGTGGTCTGGAGCACTTCCGTTGCAGCTTTTCCTATTTGCAGCTCTGTCTGGATTTGCAGTTCGCCGTTCTTTGGGAGCGCGATTTATCTTTTGCAGTGCGTCTCATCTTTTGCAGTACGTCTCATCTTTTGCAGTGCGTGTCATCTGTTGGAGCGCTGTTTTCTTTTTTGCGTTGCAGCTGCATTTTAATTTGCAGCATTTGGGTTTGCAACACATTTCATCTTTTGGAACGATGTTCACTTTTTGCAGCGCGCTGTCATCTTTTGGAACGCTGTTCACTTTTTACAGCGTGCTGTTCTCTTTTTGTTGCGCGTTTGCACCCCTCGGCCACCGTACAGAACACTGTTATCCCATTACAATAATTGGAATTCAGGACACACATTATCTCACCAAGAGACTGTTTATTTTTGTCCTATTTCAAATAATCAAAATAATAATCTTCTTTTATTTTATTATCATTATTATTTTCAATATTTTGATAATCGAAGGACTCTGTTTAATCCAAGGACAGGTCAACATGATTTCAGTATTTGTTTAAAAGTGTTAGACAGCTTTAATCATAAAACTGGCGTCTACCTTCTATTCCTTCTCCTTCATTTTGTCCTCCTACTTCCACTAACCTCCTCCTACTTCCACTAAAGCCGGGTTCTCACCAAACGCTTTTCGCGCAGCCGAAGCAGCCACTTTACATTGAAAGTCTATGTGGCCGCGCATCTTGGAGCAGCGGGGCGTGATGCGGCGCGTCTTCAGCATTTCAAGCAGCGCAGCAGCGCCCGGCAGTCCCTTTCCACGCACGCGCGCGTCCGCAGCAGCCGAGCCAGCGAGCAGCAAGCCAATCGGGAGAGACTCTGCTATGTGATGACGCAACGACGACGGGACTTTTTGTGGACTTTTTAAACTTACCCCGTCGAGCCTCCGTGGCGAAAACAGCCTCCGGTAGGAAACCTGGCATTTTTAAAGTTGCTGCTGTCCACTCGAGCGTACGATCACCCCAAACATAAAAAAAAAAACGTTTTAATCTCAACAAAGACTTTTGGAGCTGCAGTTCGGCTCGTAGAAAACCCACTCAAGTAGTAACGAGGCTCACGTGAAGCTGATTTTATCTGCTCGGTGCACAGAAAAACAACACATATCTGACCGGGAAGGGAGCCAGACGCTCCTCCCACTGCGCGTCTGCAGACACGTTCGGTGGAAACAGACATCTGTTGACAAGCAGCAAACACGATGCGTTGGGAGCGTTTTGATGCGTTTAGTGGGGATGTAGCATAACCAATAGGGAAGGAGCGAGTCAGGCTTTCTTCAAAAGCTCTCACTTGCCTGAAATGAGTGGAGAGTTGAGATGAGATTTTCTTGGACTGAGCTGTGAACGGTGGCCATGAGCCAACGGCCTCATTCTCCGCTAGGATTTACAGCATGTCGCTGTATATCCAACCGAGCTTCAAAGCTCCAAACTTTTTAATAAAATTTCCTTCTGAGGAATATTTTATTTTGAAAACCAAGTGTACTGCCGTTACTTCTGGTCAATCAAGGCGGACACAGCAAGACGCTGAAAAGGTAAACACGCAGACCGGCTCGGTCGTAACTGGACCTAAGGACCCTTTACGTCTAAGACTGGGTGCCCTCTCCTTACCGGAATCGAGACTGACCGTCTTCAAGGTTACGAGTCGTTGATGTTTACCAAAGCGTACCTGAGTTTAGCTGGCGTCGCAAGGAGAGCTGTCATTCCTGGTTGAACATAGTCACCCAACTTCCCCTCTCTTTCCTCCTATTTTCTTAATCTACCTTTGCCAGTAACATTAAGTTAAAGTGCCCTCAGATATAAGTTATTTAAGATCTCATAACTTATCTGTTGTCCCTTAAATATTCGTCGGCTTGTGAAATTACGGACGCGTAATTTCCATCTGTTGATGTTTATTTTATAGGAAGTTGATTAGAACCAATCAAAGTGTACATGTTATGATGTTAATTTAATGATCTGTTAAATAAATGACCTCATTTCCTTGATGGGTCAAACATAATTAACGTCTCATGTCACTTATATCTCATTTGGTCACACAAGATGTTTTTAATCCAAAAAGAAGAGAATCCGTGAATAAAAAAATGATTATTATTCTTGAACTTGAACTAGTCTTGAATAATTAATTAAGAGTGTGACAGGTAACTCTGCTCACATCCTACAGTATTGTGGTATAACACTGGCTAAATGTTCAGGTGTACTTTTTGTTTTGGTCTGTTTGTTTAAGGTTATAGAATTTACCGGTACACACCAAATCATTATATCTGTGTGAGTTCAATGCAGATCTCAGCATGTTTCAGAAACCGATGATTTATTGACCATTCGAGGTGTCTTACAGGTAACAAAGAGTAGAAGAGATTGCGTTCATTTATCAGATCTTTTTTCTAGTGGTTACTTCACTTGATGCCACTCTAGTATAGGATTTGTGGCACATTGTTTCAAACTATATTACAGATTTGAAAACCAAACACTCTGGACTGCTTATAGCTGTTTAGACATCTGACGGCTGTTTGAATTTTCAGAGTAGCAAGGTGACCACGAGGTCTTGCGAAGGACATCAAACAGCATGGGGCTCCATGGTTAGGCTCTCCCTCATAATTTGAAGTTTACAGATTCAGTACCTGGAGCCGCTGCTTTGTTTGGTGTCCTTGAGAGATGCTAAACAAGGCACAGCCACGCTGCAAATGGTAATTTTATGCTTTGATGTGACAGAAAAAAGTGTTTTTAGTAGAAATGGGTGTACTCTTATCACTTTCAACAGGATATCTAAGAAGACAAATTTTCTGCTGCACATACTTTCTTTCTGAGATAATAGAAGACTCTGCTGGCTGAGTTTTAAATTCATCTTAATTTGATTTAATCTTTTTTTTTCTTTCTTTGAATGGCACTTTAAAGATAAACCACCCGCTGTAACATGCCTTAGAAACACATGACAGATAACATCAATATAGAGAAACAGTACTTGGCAACAGAAGGGGTGGCTCAAAAGGGCAATAAAAACATACATTCTTTTATATAGACTGTATAAAGTGCCACGCTGACAAATATCAGCTAATAAGAGCCGACGGAGAATCAATATCTCCATAACTCAAAAAGTGCAATAAAATGCTGCAGCCGGTCAAAACAAAGAACTCTTTCAAAGTTACACGTTCAATCTTAGCAATCTAATTACGGCAGAAAATATATATTTTGGAAGTGAGGCTCTGCAGGCTACGTCTGTACCGTATCCGTCTGAAGTTATTCAGAACTAGAGAAATTGTATTTCCTGTGAAAATGCAGTGTGAATGCTTATTTCTGAAGATCTTGCTGAGAAACAGCTGCAATTAGCTAAGAAGCATGCTGAAATGTAGCTGAAATGGAAGAACAAGCCTAAACTAGCAGAAGAACTCAGAAAGAACACAAACTTGCTGAAATAGGTTTAAATTAGCAGAAATTAGAAATAAAAAAGAAATTAGCTAAAATAACTGAAATTAACCAAAAAAAAAATGCTGAAAGTAGCTGAAAGACAGAAAGAAGCTTAAAATATCAAAAGGAAGCAAAAAGAGCTGAAATTAGCTAAAAAATATGGAATTAGCTGAAAAAGCTAAGATTAGCATGAAATAGTTAAACACTAGCTGAACTTGCAGAAATAGCTGAAAGTAGCATAATTAAGCTGAAAGGTGAACAAGCTGAAATTACCATAAAGAAGTTAATTAGGCTGAAAGTAGCAGAAATTAGCATGAAAAACTTGAACTTATCTGAAAAAAGCCAAAATTGGCAACAACAAAAAAGGCAAAAAAGTTAGAACACGCTTAAATTAGCACAAGAAGGTAGAAAATGCAATTAGGCTGATAGAAGCTAAAATTAGTACAAAAAGTGGAAATAATCTGAAAAAAGCTCAAATTAGCAAAAAACTGCTGAACGATAGCTAAAAAGCAGAAACAAGCTTAAATTACCAGAAGCAAGTGGAGAGAGCACATTTTTGCTGAAAAGGTTAAAATGAGTGCAAAAAAAATGGAATTGGCCGAAAAAGCTTAAATTAGCATAAAACCACTAAATTGTATCTGAAATAGTAGAAAAAGCTGAAACTAGCAGAAATAAGCTGAAAGGAGTGCAAAACAGCTGAAATTAGTTGACAGTGGCTAAAACAAAAAGCTAAAATTTGCACAAGGAAGCTGAAAGAAGCTGAAGCATAACGAAATGTTAAAGAAGCAGTAGAATGTTGTATAAAGAGTTGAAGGATGTAAAATGAGCTCAATTCTATAAGGGGGAAAATGGCAGAAAAGGCTAAACATTTCAAAAAGCTAAAGTTGCATCAATACCAAAAGTCATAGCAGGATGGTCCTGGAAGAGCTGACTTTTTTTTATGATTTGTTGAAATAACTTGAAAACTGCGGGATGAGAATCGTGCCGAAAACCATACAGAAGAAGCTTACAACCTTCATAACATTCACAAAATTGACATCTCTCCGGTTCTTTGTCTTTCTTTCAGGGATACATTATCGGAAGTCCTGCGCCTCCTCCGGTGCCTGCCTCATCGCCTCCTCCGGTTACCAGCAGTTCTGCACCGGCAAGCTGAACTCTGTGTGCATCACCTGCTGCAACACGCCGCTCTGCAACGGCCCCAAGAGGAAGCGTCCCGTCCCGTCGACGGGAACAACGAGCCGCTCCCTTCTCTGCCTGTTGACGCTGACGTTCCTTCCGCTCTTGTAGACGCTCGGTCACATCTTCACCGTACGGTTCATTCGACGCTAAACTGCTGCCAGGTTTTCTGTCAAGTTACAACTCGCTTAAACCTGAATGTCTTCCATTTTGTTTCAGGTTCATCCTGTGGGTCATCTGGACACCGGTTTGATTTTTTTTTTTCAGCCTCGCATAAAAACGTAACTCCTTCAATTGAGAATGATGCTGAAATGAGACAAACACGTCTGAATGATTTCTAGCTCATTTTTCGTCAACATGCTGTAGTTTTTTGCGAGGAACTTGCTCTGACGTCAGCTGTAAAAAGTCCCTTTGTTTTGTGGTCTTAAATTGATTTACGGTTTAAAGCAGCGTCATCGGGTCTAATTCTCGTTGATACCTTTTGAACCCATCTTAGATTAGAACTAAGGGCCCATCTACCCTACTCCGACTACAGGGTACTTTTAATAAACTGAGATTAGTACAGTACTTATAGTCACAGAAACTAAGTTTTTGGTTAGAATGATTTTTTTGGTGTTTTTTGTTTTTTGTTAATGCTTTAAAAAAAAGAAGAAGTAGATTTTTAAAAACAATGCATCTTTGTCGATGTGAAATAGAGTTGCACTTCGGCCTAAAAAATCCGACCCGACCCGGCCCCAGCCCATAGCCATTTTTCCAGACACAACCCGATCATTTAACTGTAATTACATGCCTGAACCGAAAAAAATAAGACTTTTTTTAGTAAGCTTTTACTGCTTTTGTAAACAAAATCAGTTTGACATGATATTAGGAAGATATAAGATTTCTTGTTTCACCAAATGGATATTAACATACGAAATGAAAAGCCTAAAAAAAATCCACTCTTAACATAAGCTATTATACTGTTGCGAATTCAAAAGGTTGAAGGAAGCTCTGAAACGAATGTGCAAATTTTATGTAGGTTTATTGTACATATAAGAATAAACCTTACAGCAGACAACAGACCTGACTCCAACACAGTCCACACACACATCTTCAAAGGCAGGGCCACGGTTATAAAAACCCCGGATGTCGTCACCGCCTCCTTGGACCCTGGAACCTCCTTGGACTGCTTCAGGACCGCCCTGGAACCACCTACACTACCACGTGACCCTCCTTTCTGTCAACAATCTATCAGCTTCAATGTAAACATCAAATGTTATGTCTGTGTATGTGCAGGCGTGTAACTGTTCCCTAGTGAAAACAAAGCCCGAGAGAAAAACGTTCTGCCTAGTGTCACATTTCACATTATAAGGCAGAATTAAGTGAATACAAATAATGGAGCATAATGGGTGTAATGTAATACTGATAGAAATATATTTCAATACAAACAAAAAAAAATATTTTAGAGCTAAATTATTTGGGAAAATTTAGAACAAGGCTATTTTAATAGAACGCGCTGTTCGCTTCGGCTTTTGTAGCTTCAGATGCTGCAACGTCCTTCACCACAGATGACAACAGGGTGCGGAGACGCGCGCGGCCGATGATCCGGTGATCCATCTGAATCTTAACAGGACTTTTTTTAAACCTATTTCAATCAGCCGGTCAGCGTACGCACGCGGTTGAGGATCCCGTTGTCCTTCTGAAGCTTAACAGGACTTTTTTTTTTTACCTCTTTCAACCGGTCGAACCTGCCTCCTCCTCTATAAGTAGATCAACACAATTTTATATTGCGCATCCTTATTTAGTTTACTTTGTCTTGTACGATGCATAAAACCATATCAAAAACCTGAGACCGACCCGGCCCGCTCATCAAACACATAATTTTGGCCCGACTCAGCCCGAATTTCGGGCTGAGCCGGACGTGGCTCAGGCGCGGGTTAGAAATCGCAGCTTTAATGTGAAATCTAAGCTTATCAAAAACAAACTTGGCAAACCTTGTTTTTATTTATTTTTCATTTTTAAACAAGGCTCACTAACTTTGCTGCCTCAAAACGAAAACAATAGAGCAATTTTAATATTTTATTTTCCCGCTTCTGTCTCTCTTTTATCCCATAGCTATCACGAAAAACAAAATTAATCGGGGGCAATTAAGAAAAACTTTTGTTGTTGCTTTGTTTTTGTTGTATGTGGCCTTTCTCGCCACCTAGTGGAGAGGCATAAATATAACTGCAATTTTGACAAAAAAATATTTACGCAGGAATAAAAACAAAAAAATCATTTAAAAAAATATCTGTAGACGGAGCCTAATGTCTGATTTTTAAAGCTACTTTCAGCACATTTTTGCTCAGGTTTATGTTTGCGTTTAATTTTCCTACGTTGTTATTTGGTTTTTTTTTTTTTACAAGATAAAAGATTTTAAAATATCCAATGGATTTGTTGCTTATTCATCTTCAGTTATAAAAAAAGTATATAATTCAATTAAATTAAATGCTTGTTACTTTATTAAATGAGAGCTTGATTAGAGCTTTGAGCGACTACCGTATATTAAGAGCTTATTTTGAAGTGAAAGTCTGGTGAGCAAGGTGAACAACGACATATCAGTTTGCACTAGCAAGCGGTTTAAATTTAGATTTTGTTTTTGCAATATTTTTTTTTTTTTACAGCTGATGACCCCTTTTGTGGTTCACTTTCTCTAAATTATGTACGCTAGCAGAACTAATACAATGACCGTTGAAATGTTCAGATGCACATTCTTTTAAAAGTTGCATTAAATAAATCATTTGCTTGTTGATTAAACTTTAATTTCACTGCTTGCCTTGGATTTTTGTCCCTCCCATTATTGTAAGTGCGGAGCAAAAATCCACAACTACACTGTGTGTGTGTTTATTTTTAATTTATTTTATTAGGGTTTAATTCATGATACTGAAGCGATCTTGGACAGACAGATCAATGTTCATGATTTTATTGTTAGTAGTCTTCTGTGAAGAGTAACACTGTATTCTGCTAAATTGTGATTTGAATAAATGTTGCAGAAAAATAAAACCCAGTCCTTATATTGTGTTTGTGACAGAGCAGCAACACTTCAGCTGTCAGCTTTGCACACAGTTAATCAGAATTGTATTTCTGCCAGAAGTGCTACATCTAGCTGCTGCTGCATATACAGTATTTCTATGTAAATAACTGTAATGTAAAGCTGGCGGCAGTGTAAAGGTTTATAAAGCTATTTTTACATTCATTCAACCTTTATTTATGACTCATGACTTTATTTATGACACTATGCAATAATAATTTGTCTATTTCTTAAAGTCAAAGGAAAGATAAGGCCAAGAGTTATAAAAAGGCCAACTTAAGGCAGCACAGAGTAAAACCAGGAAGGGAGATGACTCAGACTTTATTTATCTGAGCAGACTGCTTTGAATTGAACTTCATTGCAGACTCTCATCTTGAGCAAGAATGAAGGCAACAGTGGAAAGAAAAAACTCATCAGGACAAAACCTTTAACAGAACTAGACTCAGGACAAGCGGCCATCTGCTTCAACTGGCTGGGTTTGAGAGGAACAGGAAGGAGGAACAGATACACAATGGCAGGTCAAGAATCACATGTTAAGATAGAAATAATATCAAATGATTTTTTAAACAATTCATTTTAGGAAATGAGGTAAATTCAACCCTAACTATAGGATTTATCAAAAAGGAAAATCTTAAACCCAGTTTTAAAACTAGACAATGTGTCAACCTCATGGACAGAAAGCCTGAGAACTGAAAGATCTTCCTCCCATTCTGCTTTTGGAAACTCTAGGAACCACAAGTAAACATGCAGTCTGAGAGTGAAGTGCTCTGTTAGGAAAATATGGAACAATAAGATCTGTAATATAAGATGGAGCTATGTTGTTGAGGCATTTGTAGATTAGAAATTAAGATTTTGAATTCTTGAAATTGACAGGGAGCCACTGGAGAGAAGCTAAAACGGGAGAAATATACTTTGTAGTCTTCTACTATATATAATGTTTATGTTTATGTTTATTAAATTTGTTCATTTTTTTACAAAAGAAACAATACAAGGCAATCTCATAATGATAGTGTACAAAATGTAAAAAAATGAAAGGTGGCAGAAAGAAGAATAAATCTTATTATATCTGCCCCTTATCTCCAACAATCAGATTAAACAACAGTAGTCAAACCATGTAAACAATAATAATCTTCAACCAACTTTTTCCAACAATCAGGTTAAACAATAATATTCTTCAACCAACAGTACAAAATGACTAATTCTTTTTAGTTTTCTAACTAATACAGTACAAAATGACTAACACTTTCTAATTTTCTAACTAATACAATACACATTACGTTATTTCACATATATTTTTTTAACATATTTGTTTTGATCATTTTTTTAAATGTAAACATTGACTTGGCATTTTTAACTACATTCTCCAAGCCATTCCATAATCTAATTCCCTGAATTGAGGTAGAACGTCCCTTCAAACTGGTTCTGAATTGTGGTTTTACAAACAACTCTGTTCCCTTAAGATTATAACAACTTTGTCTTTTAACAAAGTGCATTTGGATATTTAAAGGTAATGCATTATTTTGAGCTCTATACATAACTGATAAAATATTATAGTCTACCAAATCATGGAACTTCAGTAATTTTAGTTGATAAAATAATGTACTTGATGGATGACGGTAATGCTTTCTAGTGATAATTCTTACAGCTCTTTTCTGTAATACAAAAATAGGCTTTGTGATTGTTTTACACGCATTCCCCCAAACATCAATACAATAGATTAAGTGTGGAACAATGATTGTGTTATACAACAAATACAGAGCTTTATCATTCAATAGGTCTCTGACTTTGTACAGTACTGCTATCGATTTAGCTATTTTTATTCTTACAGAATTTATGTGTTGTTTCCATGTCAGTTTGTCATCAATGATAACACCCAAAAACTTCACCTCATTCACTCTACAAATCTCAACATCCTCAATTTTGAGTGGAACATCGACAGTTTTCTTTCTATTACCGAATATCATGTAATTAGTTTTCTCTAGATTTAATGATAATTTATTTATTTTAAACCAAGTTTGTATCTTGACAAATTCTTTATCAATTCTAA
>JBBPBX010028166.1:26187-36766 GCA_038048925.1 Garcialebias charrua
TTGGGCAGCACGGTGGCACAACTGGTAGAGCTGCTGCCTCTCAGCGAGAAGGTTGCCGGTTCAAATCCCGGTCCGGGGCCTTTCTGGGTGGAGTTTGCATGTTCTCCCCGTGCATGCGTGGGTTTCCTCCGGGTACTCCGGTTTCCTCCCACAGACCAAAAAACATGCTTGTTAGGCTGATTGGTGACTCTAAATTGACCCTAGGTGTGAGTGTGAGAGTGGATGGTTGTTTGGTGTGAGTGAGACAGGTCCCTCTTGTAAATGAGTCCCCGTGACTCAACGAGGCTAGCCTGTATAAATAAAGGTTGAATGAATGAATGAACTTGTTTTTATTTGATCTTTGATTTTAGTTGCACTTTGTAGCACTTTGAGATTTTTGTTAATGAAAAGTGCGTTATAAATTAAATTCATTATTATTATTATAATTATTAGTTTCTTATTTTATTTCATATACTTGTGTTTTTTTCTTTAAAAAAAAAAAAAGACATGATGCATGCTCAATAATCCAGGTGGATAAAGAGGAGCTGACTCAACCTTTAAAAAACAAAATTCTATGTGCGTGCAGTACACGTTCTTGTCCAGAAGGGGGTAGTGTTTTGTCACCGCAGCTGCTGACTCCGCGTTAGAAGAAACTCCGCCCACCCACCGCACTGAACCCGGAAGTGTCTGAATCAGCAGCGGTGGCTGTTCATTCAACAAGCCGCTGCGGTTTAAAGTCTTTTTTTGTTTTCCTTTTAACAAGACACCCGGCCGGTGCAGGCCCCTGAGAACTCTGTTTGTGTTCGGACTGTGTTCCAGGCATGGCTGGTCGGCTCCCCGCGTGCGTTGTTGACTGTGGAACCGGGTAAGCTACCAAAACAAGACGGGCAGCTAACGGCTAACGCCCTGAAAGCTGCTAAAAACCACCGGGCTGAGCTTCATTGCTCCTCTTTTTCTCCCTTCGCCAGTGTGAAATCTATAAATGAACACGCAGAAGTGTTAGACTAATTTATTGTTTTTTTGTTTGTTAGTTTTTAGTGTTAGCTGATGCTAGTCTCTGAAGCTAACTCAACTTCCTGGTTTTATTTGCTCTGTTTACCCCTTTCACCAAATTAAAAACTAATCCTTCCTTCATTTTTTTTGGCATTTTGCTCCACTTCAGGTACACAAAGCTCGGCTATGCTGGAAACACAGAGCCACAGTTCATCATTCCTTCATGTAAGTCCTCAGGAAAATAAAAAAAAACATGCACAGGTTTTACTGCAGAAAAATGCAAACATTCAGCTTTGAAGGGCACTTTTAAGTTATTTTTTAGGGTCTTGTTTTCACTTTCTTTGGTCTATTTTATAGCATACTTTAGTGGGTTTTAATTAACTCTCTTATGACCATAATTATAACTGGGCCATCTGGTATTTTTTTTATTTTATAGCTGTGAAACTGTCAAAAAACGTACTGTATATTGAGTCAGTATTTTTGCTCCTTTTTTCCAGAACAACCTCAGCTTTCAGTGTCTGGTAGTTATTTAACATTAATGTCTATTAAAGACTGTGGACAAACAGTTTAAAGAGGGAAAAAAAATCGGAGTTGAAATGTTCGTTTCTTTATTTAACTTTTTTCATTTTTACAATAACACATATAACACACTGAACTAGGGGGGGTACTGATACTTGGTTAAAAAAAGAATGAAAATAAAAGAATGAAAATAATACAAGAGGGCCAAGATGGTGTAGTGGCAGAGAATCGGACTTGTTATCCGAAGGACCCAGGTTCGAACCCCGGCCATGGCACACACCTTGGGGTGTCTATGAGTGCACATCTATTTCCCCAGCTCCCCGAGCGCTGACTACGGCTGCTCACTGCACCACCTGGTGGTGGTTGGGTTAAATGCAGAAGACCAATTTCGTCTGTCAAGTATGGGAACATACACAGATGACAAATGTGACAAATTATTATTATGTTGTACATAGAGTCAAGAGTCATTTATTATTAACATTGCACCAATTTTCATCGATACAGCGTGATTATGTAATCACAGTCATCCAGGAGGGGGTTTGAGTGTGAAAAGCTGCTGCCTTATCAAAACACATGACATGACATAGTTACGCTTCCTTGATCTTGTAGGCCAGCCATTTAGACCAGCGTTTGTTGTAAGAGTGTCCTTTAATATGTAAAAGATGTGTCAGTTTTTCCATAGAGTGAATTTCCTCTATGACTTCCCGCCAATTGTCCAGTTGGGGGGGGAGGTTTCTTTAGCCAGTTCCTAGTAATAGCTTTTTTGCTTGCTATTGATAGGATCTTGAATAGGTATTCATCTTCTTTTTGAAGCACTTCTTCAGTTATCTGCCCCGGTAGGAAAGTTCTGGGGTCCTTTGGGATGACATATCCCAAAATACTCCCGGTGGTTTGACAGACTCCATCCCAATAAGGTGCCAGCTTTGGGCAGGACCAAAATATGAGTGTGATTGACATTTTTATGACCACATGATCTCCAACATTGCTGTGCTTCTCCTCTATATCTGCTGGTAATTTGAGGTGTAATAAAGAATCTAGTTAAGCACTTCCACCCGAATTGTTTCCATCTTTTAGAACTGGTAAGATGTATGTTGTGTTTCACACATTAAAAGCCAATCCTCCTCTGTAATTTTTACTCCCAGTTCCTTTTCCCATTTGGACTTAATGTTCAAGGTGTTATTTCCATTTCTGCAGTTTCTGTAGTTTGGAAACGGTTTTACTTGGGAGGTGATTATAAGCATTTGTAAAGATTTGCACAATAGTATTACCTTCTGGGGGGGACCCCTTTTTTATTTTAAATTTTTTGTATTTACCGGTAAATAAATCTCTGTTCTCAAGGTTATATTCCCTTTTCAGTTGTTCAAATGTTTTAAAGGTGTTACCACCTACAAATTGGCATAAAGCTGTCAGCCCTCTATCTTTCCACCCCGAAAAGAAAGAGTCTAACTCTCCTGGTCGGAAGTCAGGGTTGCAGGAAGGCCACGTCAGGGGACCAGTGACATCTGTCAATTTGTATTTGCCAACTAATGTACCAGTTTTTAAGCCTGTTATGTATTTTTATTTATTTCAGGCGTTTTTATTTGGTGTGGTCGACCCAAAAGTAGTTCCTCTCCAGCTGCAGACAGCCCCCGCAAAAAAGATGAAAATAAAATGTGAAAGCAAATAATTTCACTTATAATGACATTTTTTTCCCCCAATGATATAACGTTGTATTTTCAGCCCAATAATTCATTGTACAAAATAAATAATGCTGGAATGAAGATGAAGCTAACATTTATCCAATAGTTGTGTAGCATGTGAAAAGTTAGCTTGTACAAACATTTTACTAGTACATATACTGTACTGGTCCGCTGATATTCTGTGCCTCCTCATGGTCACGTCTTCAGATATTAGCCTTCTGGGACACTTGATCAGTCTGGTGGATGTTCTTTGAGGTATTTCCATAGTTTTATCCACCATTTCAAGCTGTTGTCTTCTTTCTGTCGCTCCGCTTGATGCATTTGGATGCTGTGCACGGAACTGTAGTGTCTATTTAATCATGCAATACACCGTTGGAAAGCTCCTTTTTATGTACTTTCAGATACATTTGGAATTTTTTGAATCTGATCATCCATTCAAGTGTTATGGCATAGAGCAGCTTGATTAAATATATACAGGTAGTCCCCGACTTACGAGCGAGTTCCGTTCCTGCGAGTTGCTCGTAACACGAAAATTCGTAAGTTGGAACACGAAGCACGTGTTCTCGTAAGTCCGGATTTTCGCTCGTAAGTTGGAACATTTATGCTAGCGCTACTACGAACACTCGTTTTTCATCAAAAACGTTCATATTAGTTCATAAACATGGTCGGAAACGTGTTTCCAAACGGTTAGCTAACACACTTTCATCTAAAAACACAAAAAATTGCTGTATTTTTTACAAATTTACTTCTCTATCGCCAGCTCATAAGTCCGGGACCTCGTATGTAAGAGCGCTCGTAAGTCGGGGACTACCTGTAATATAAGACATAACCGTGAATCTTGCTTGGGATTGGTCAAGCTCGTATCACAGAGTTCCCGGGTGGTTACCGTAATGTATCGTATATGCCCTAAAAGGGCAATTTCTCAGCTTTTCTGCACTTTTGGAACTTCTCAGATTATGTTGAACCGTGCAGGAATTACAATAATGAGAAGTACACAAGCCACTCTTGTCGGCGGCTACAGGCTGGTCATAAGAGGGTTAACGATTACCAGTATTGGATTGTTCTTTTGTTTCATGTACCGTATTAATTTTATTTATTTATTTTACTCCTTCAGTCCATTTATTAAAATAGACTACACACACACACACATATTGTGTAGATGGATATGTGTGTGCAGACCCTTTCCAAAAATTTAGAATATCATGGCACTTCCATAATTCCATTCAAAAATGTTAATCTTTAATAGATAATAGATTCAGGGCCCATAATTTAAACAATTTCAAGCATTTATTTGTTAATTTTACATAATTTGGGCTTCCAGCTCATGAAACCCACAAAAACAGGATTTCAAAAAAAAATTAGAATACTATGAAGACATTAGCCCACACTACACAGTCTTTGCAGGAAAAAAAAATTAGGATCACAACAAATCATTAAAAAAAAAAACGGTACTGTACTTTCAAAACGATATGTCAATCTTCAGTACTTGGTTGGGAATCCCTTTGCCTTATGGGCGGCTGTGGCTGAGTGGTTAGAGCAGTCGTCCTCCAATGCAAGAGTTGGTGGTTCAAATCCATCAACAGTCACATGCTGAAGTGTCCCTTGGCAAGACACTGAACCCTCATTGCCTCTGATGTGTGTCCCATCAGTGTATGAATGTGATAAATCACTGATTAGTCTCTTTAGAATGATTTGTTCAATTAGCTTTGTAGAGATCTAGTAGAGTGCTGTGTGAATGGGTAAATGAGGCACAGATTGTAGAGTAAAGTGCTTTGAGTGTCTTGATAAGATAGAAAGGTGCTATATAAGTACAGTCCATTTACCATTTAATCACTGCCTCGATGTGACGTGGTATTGAGGCAATCAGCCTGTAGCATTGCCTGGGAGTTATGGAAGCCCAGATTTCTGTGATGCTGGCCGTCAGCTCTTCTTTCTTGTTGGGTCTGGTGCCCCTCATTTTCCTCTTGAGAATACCTCATAGATTCTCAATGGGGTTTAGGTCTGGTGAGTTGGCTGGCCAGTCAAGCACTGTGGCATGATCAAACCAGGTTTTGGTGTTTCTGACGGCATAAGCAGGGGCCAGGTCCTGATGGAAGATGACATCTGCATCTCCACACAGACCCTCAGCAGAAGGAATCATGAAGTCCTCTAAAATGTTCTGGTAAACTGTTGCGGTGACCTTGGTTTTAAGAAAGCAGAGTTTACCAACACTTGCACCGGACATTGCACCCCAAATCATGACTGACTGTGGATATTTCACACTGGACCTCAAGCAGTATGGGCTCTGTTTTTCACCCTTCTTCTTCCAAACCCTTGGATCTTGATTTCTGAACGAAAGTCCCTTTACTTTCATCAGAAAAGAGGAAAGAGGAGCCCGGCAGTTGTAGTCCATCTCCCAGATGCGTCTGAATGTGGTGGTTTTTGAAGCTGTGCCTCCCGCCTCATTCCACTCTTTCTGGATCTCTGCCAGATTCTGGAATCTTCTCTGTTTGATAATGGACCTTACCAAGCTCCGCCCACAGGGCCGCGTTTCATTGGCTAATGCCCATAACACGTCACAGCGCAGCTTCCACGTGCGTGCCGGTCTCACAAAACAAACGCTACGGTAGCGTTTGTGAGACCGGCACCACATGCTACTTACATTGCTAGCTAGCATACGTGCAGAATTTTTTTGCGTCAGGGCTGGAAAAATGCTCCTCCACCGTCAGTGGGGTATCTGTACAGGAGATGTCAGGTACCCTGACCGTATTTGTGGAAGTAAAATTCACCGTTTCCCTATATGTGAAACTGAATGCCTTGCTTGGATCAAAGCTTGTGCACGACCACAAAACTGAACAATTATTTCTTTCACCAGCAGAGAAGGGTTGACCTGCTTTTGAAACCTGCTAGTTAACAACACGCGGTCACGATGAGAGAAAGCCACAGTTCACTGAACGTCCTGGAAGTTGGGAAGAAACAGCTCTGCTAACTCCACATGAGCTAGCTAACACAACGAGCTCTACTGTCGATTTCACCTAAAACTGCACAAAATCGTGACACGAAGGCTGGATTTTAACTAACACACCGACGGCTGAGCTCGTTAGCCCTCACAAAAGTCGCTGTCGGCGTGTTTAGCAGCTAAAGCAGCAACGGCTAACCAATGGAGATTACAGTTAGCATTAGCTTTGCGACCAAGGCACACTCAAAGTTTTGCCAACAACAGAAATCACTGATTTCAAAAGTAACCCTCAAAACCATGAATGCCTGACTTACCCAGCCTTGCAGGACAATAGGCATCAGTGATCCTGTCCACAGCTGTAATAATGCTGAGCCTGAGCGTGTGAGGAGCTGATGTTTTCCTCATCAGACGGTAGCATTAGCGGTGACGCGCACGCTGTTGGAAGCATCGCGTGGATCAAACAACTTGATAACGTCCAAAAAAAAAAAAATGAACTTGTTGGTTCCCCTGTCCATTGTCATGGCTGATATTTTGTTGGAATCTGGCAGAAATGATACACTATTCGACTCAGAAATACCCTGCTGAGTCAGTCGACGCCATGTTTTCCATTGACACCAATGCTGCGCTTGGGAGACGTGCAGCCATGTTGGAGTTTAGGGGGCGTTTCTGGGCGGAGCTTGGTAAGGTCCATCCACTGAAGTCCACGGTCATCTCTTTTGCCGGTACATCTTCTCCTGCCACATTTTACCCTTCCACTAGACTTTCCATTGATATGCTTGGACACAGCACTCTGTGAACAGCCAGCCTCTTTAACTATGAACTTTTGTGGCTTACCCATCCTATGGAGAGTATCAATGATGGTCTTCTGGCCAGTTATGTCTGCAGTCTTCTCCATATTGAACCGAACTGAGACAATTGAACCAAACTGAAGCAACTGAAGCAATTTAATGACACCTGGGAAAACCTGTGCAGGTGCTTTGAGTTTAGTGGCTGATTAGTGAGTCACACTCGGTTAAAAACATTCATGCCCTGCAAAATTTATGCTGATTTCTCCACAGTATTCTAATTTTTTGAAATCCTGTTTTCATGGGTTTCATGAACTGGAAGCCCAGATTATGTAAAAATAAACTAATAAATACTTGACATTTAAATTGTGGGCTTTGAATCTAAGATGAAGATGAACTTTTTGAATGGAATTATGGAAGTTAAACAACTTTTCCATGATATTCTAATTTTTTGGAAAAGGTCTGTATAATACTAAACCACGACTCGGTGTAAAAATTCACGAATCTGTGTAAAAATTAAATATCTTTACAGCAGACTGTTGTTAAAATGCATCATTTGTTACATTCTTCCTCTGAATCAACAAAAATTTCTCGTTAGACCTGCAGAAAATGTAGTTTTAGGTTGATACGTACGTACTGTATGTCAAGTTCGATTTAAGATTGGTTTTTAGGCATCCCATCAAAGTTCATTTTCTATATCTGCCTGTTTTCTCCAGGTATTGCGATCAAAGAGTCGGCCAAGGTGGGCGACCAGGCACAGCGCAGAATGATGAGAGGCGTCGATGATCTGGACTTTTTCATCGGAGACGAAGCCATCGAGAAACCTTCGTATGCTACAAAGGTAAATCGCCGCGGTGCTGTGAGTTTCCTCGTCTGAGAGCAGAAGTGTGAACGCCGTTTTCTCTCCTCGTTGCCAGTGGCCGATCCGTCACGGGATCGTGGAGGACTGGGACCTGATGGAGAGGTTCATGGAGCAGGTCATCTTCAAGTATCTGCGGGCAGAGCCTGAAGACCATTACTTCCTGCTGGTAGGACCTGAGTCACACATCTCAGAAACTGACTGAATGTACAGGGTTTTGAGCCTTTATTGTCTCTCATCACAGTCATGACAACTTTATTCTCATAATATTTTAACTTTATTCTCGTAATATTTTGACTTTATTCTGGTAATACAAACCGGATTCCAAAACAGTTGGGACACTAAACAAACTGTGAATAAAAACTAAATGCAATGATGTGGAGATGGCAATTTTTAATATTTTATTCGTAATAGAACATAGATGACAGATCAAAAGTTTAATCTGAGTAAATGTAACATTTTAAAGGAAAAATATGTTGATTCAAAATTTCACAGTGTCAACAAATCCCAAAAAAGTTGGGACAAGTAGCAATAAGTGGCTGGAAAAAGGAAATTGAGCATATAACGAACAGCTGGAAGACCAATTAACACTAATTAGGTCAATTGACAACATGATTGGGTATAAAAAGAGCTTCTCAGAGTGTCAGTGTCTCTCAGAAGCCAAGATGCCAAGATCACCAATTCCACCATTGTTGTGCAGAAAGATAGTACAGCAAAACCAGAATGGTGTTACCCAGCATAAAAAAGCAAAGACTTTTAAGTTATCATCATCAACCGTGCATAACATCAAAAGATTCAGAGAATCTGGAACAATCGCTGTGCGTAAGGGTCAAGGCCGTAAAACTCTACTGGATGCTCGTGATCTCCGGGCCCTTAAACGTCACTGCACCTCAAACAGGAATGCCACTGTCAAGGAAATAACAGAATGGGCTCAGGAATACTTCCAGAAAGCATTGTCAGTGAACACAATCCACCGTTGCCAGCTGAAACTCTACAGTGCAAAGAGGAAGCCATTTCTAAACAAGCTCCACAAGCTCAGACGTTTGCACTGGGCCAGGGGTCATTTAAAATGGAGTGTGGCAAAATGGAAGACTGTTCTGTGTCAGATGAGTCACGATTTGAAGTTCTTTATGGAACACTGGGACGCCATGTCATCCGGACCAGAGAGGACAAGGATAGCCCAAGTTGTTATCAACGCTCCGTTCAGAAGCCTGCATCACTGATGGTATGGGGTTGCATGAGCGCTTGTGGCATGGGCAGCTTGCATGTCTGGAAAGGCACCATTAATGCAGAGAACTATGTTCAGGTTCTAGAACAACATGTGCTCCATCTAGACGTCATCTCTTTCAGGGAAGACCCTGCATTTTTCAACAAGATAATGCCAGACCACATTCTGCAGCAATCACAACATCATGGCTACGTAGGAGAAGGATCCGGTACTGAAATGTCCAGCCTGCAGTCCAGATCTTTCACCTATAGAGAACATTTGGTGCATCATAAAGAGGAAGGTGCGACAAAGAAGGCCCAAGACGATTGAACAGTTAGAGGCCTGTATTAGACATGAATGGGAGAGCATTCCTATTTCTAAACTTGAGAAACTGGTCTCCTCTGTCCCCAGACGTCTGTTGAGTGTTGTAAGAAGAAGGGGGGATGACACACAGTGGTAAAAATGGACTTGTCCCAACTTTTGGATTTGTTGACGCCATGAAATTTTGAAACAACATATTTTTCTCTTAAAATGATACATTCTCTCAGTTTAAACTTTTGATCTGTGATTTGTGTTCTATTCTGAATAAAATATTAGATGTTGGCACCTCCACATCATTGCATTCAGTTTTTATTCACAATTTGTTTAGTGTCCCAACTTTTTTAGAATCCGGTTTGTACTACAAATTTATTCTCGTAATATTTTGACTTTATTTTGGTAATACTACGTGTTTATTCTCGTAATACTATAGCTTTATTCTCTTAATATTTTGACTTTATTCTGGTAATACTACGACTTTATTCTCGTAATACTAAGACTTTATTCTCGTAATACTACGACTTTATTCTCGTAATACTACGACTTTATTCTCGTAATTCTATAGCTTTATTCTCGTATTGTTTTGACTGTATTCTGGTAATACTACGACGTTATTCTCGTAATACTACGACTTTATTCTCATAATACTACGACTTTATTCTCGTAATACTACGACTTTATTCTGGTAATACTACGACTTTATTCTGGTAATACTGTACTATGACTTTATTCTGGTAATACTACAACTTTATTCTGGTAATAATACGACTTTATTCTCTTAATACTATAGCTTTATTCTTGTAATGATTTGACTTTATTCTCGTAATACTACGACTTTATTCTCGTATTGTTTTGACTTTATTCTGGTAATACTAGGACTTTATTCTTGTAATACTATAGCTTTATTGTATTATTTCAACTTATTCTGGTAATACTACGATTTTATTCTCGTATTGTTTTGACTTTGTTCTCATAATATTTCGTCTTTATTCTTGTAATTTTATGACATTTTTCTCATAATGTAATTTTTATTTTAGCGTGGCCCTAATTCGTGGTAGTATCCAGTACTGTCCCAATCCCGTGAATAATAATAAAGTTGACACTCGTGTGTCGTGTACAATTTTT
The DNA here is from genome assembly GCA_038048925.1 of Garcialebias charrua. Taxonomy (NCBI): domain Eukaryota; kingdom Metazoa; phylum Chordata; class Actinopteri; order Cyprinodontiformes; family Rivulidae; genus Garcialebias; species Garcialebias charrua. The sequence goes on from JBBPBX010028166.1 coordinate 36,590, forward strand.
TTCCCTCGTTTACAATCTTACTTTGAAAAACTGCAAAAGAACAAGTCCACAAAAGTTTAACCGCAAAGTATCGAGGGACTACTGTATCTGTGGTCCCCTTTAAATTGTTAAGTAACATTAAGTAGTTCATGTTGGAGTTTGTTGATTAAAAACTCTTAATGGTTGACTTCTACGTGC